>CAJQUW010007311.1:0-13630 GCA_907163375.1 Prostheceraeus crozeri
ATGTAAGTAAGTATAAATAAGTAATTAAGCGTTGTAATTCCGTAAATGAAAATTCTCTACAGAGTGTTACAACTACATTCAAGTGAACTTTCAAGTAATATGAAACAGTAAAAATAAAAAAAAAATTTTTGCTGCAAAATCACACAATATGCGTACAAGCTACATTGAAAATATGCGTAACTAATGTTTAAAAGAGCACTTATATTATCTGATCATAAAAGGAAAAAGGAACGAGCCGAATTTTTCTGTTCGAACAATAGGATAGGAATAGAATTGAAAGAACAATTTACACGGCAAAAGATCGCGCTACAAATGCTCTGGATCACTTTCAATTACACTGAAAAAGTTTTGTTGACAATTTTAATTCGCCTACGTTCTAAAACAACATCACATTGTCACATTTTTGATAGACAGTGTACATAATGCCGATGGCCTCTCTTTTCAACTTTTTATACAACACATTGTTATCTGTTTTATTGAGGCCAACGAAGACTGGAGAAGCATAGAGTCAAAAACTATCCGAATAATGATTGCCATATAATATTGTCATGTAACTTTATAGTGGAAACAAGGGCTTTAATCGCGAAGAAGAGGTAATGCGACGACTGGCCTTTACACGCTAGTAATTCCACATGATTGTCCCATTTAATGTGTCATTCAAAATAACACTAACATTTTTGCCATAAAAACCTTTCCGATTTACAGAAAGTGGGCGTCCAGCAAAAAAGATGGATCTTCGGAAACAAGCATGACTTAACTTACTGTATTCAACGTTAATATATTTAATGAACACCATCGTGCAACGTTCAAAGTTTTCATCTTCAATAGTCTAACGATACAAGATCGCATTACCTGTTGGAAATGGCACAAACAAAGCTGACAGCATCGGTCATATTTGACCATAGTACTCTCGTCAGATATCCAACACTGATCTTTTATATACAACAAAAAATAAAGTCCTAAAACCAACACCTGAACCTTGTGGGACACCACGAGAATATATTGACTGAACAGAAAGATGCCCATCTTTTTTACAACAGCTTTCCTGTGCACCAAAATAGGATCTAAGCCAAACTTCACGAATTTCGATCGAAAGTGCATATTCAACATCTTTTCAAATACAAATGTGTGGGACATAAGCTATGTCCTGACTGATATGCACATTTTTGAAGGGAATTTCTACTAGGGTACCCCTTGATCGAGAGGGGCATTTTAGGACTATGTACTCAAAGCCAAGCATTAAATTAAGTATCACAGTAAACCTATGCTCTCTCAGATACTGCAGCTCGCATTGATGCTCACTTGATGACCTTGTTCCACGCCATCCCGGTATGTCTCAAACAACACACTAGGATTAAGGGTTTTATAATCTAAGGTTAGTGCAAGTTACTAATAAATGTAATTAAAATTATATAGCTAAGAATGCTGTACATGCTTACAAGCATGCTCGTGTAACTCCCTCGTTTATCTTACATGCATTTCATTTCACCACTGGCAATACGACAGCAAATGTATTGTATTTATTTAGAGAAATTAGTCAACCAAGATTTAGAACTCACAAAAGCTATAATCCACATACTTGTTAGACTCTTCACAAAGTCTCTCGTGGATTTGAACGCCTCTCATCAGTGAATGTCTCTTTCCGTTGAAACGTGTACGTCTCGAGGGCTTGCTTCAAAGGTCTGTTGACCCATCGTCACACCTGGTTGCAGTCAACCTGTAGGTCCGCCGTGCTTGTCCGCGAGAAATACTTAGTCCCACTCAAGATTGAAAGGTTTTTGCAGACCAAGCAGTGGGCAGTGTCATGCTGCCACCAAAGAGAGGAAAGACGCGTTGCCTCGAGATTTCAGCCTGCCTAAGCTCACCATCCTTGCACAAATTCTTGAATCGTCACCAATGTTTTTTTCACAGTTCAGTTCAGTTCCCTCTTCATTTGACGATTTTCTTCGTGCACATATCACTACCGCTACATCCAACAACCAACCAAAAACATTTCGAGCTCATTTTGAATTTGCACTAAGCCTTTTCATTCATGGCTCTTCACTCACTTATGAACGGCACCATGTGTAGGTCGAGGCTTTCGCCACTGCTGGTAAACTACTTCCTTCACATTCCTGCGTAAATCTACATGCAGCGGAGAGCTCTTTTCGGTCGCAAGCCAATCGGCGAGACTGATTATAGCGGAGCCGCACGGTGCGGCGTGAGCGGAAGTCTACGCGGCCGTCGCGTTTAAGGACACCTCCGCGCGACCTCCAACTGTTGGTAATACTACTTACTCACATTCTGCTTAGTGCTATGCAGGCGGAGGAGGCATTTTCGCGAGGCAGATGCGACTCGTTGAAAACTACGTCTTTCACAGTCCTGCTTTGCTGTGCGCAGCAGAGGGCATTTCGTCGGAGGCAGATGCACGGTGAAAACTACTTTCCTTCGAAGTCCTGCTTAAGGCTGTGCAGGCGGAGGAGGGCATTTTCGTCGAGGCAATTCGACTGCTGGAAAACTACTTCCTTCACATCCTGCTTAGTGCCTGCGCAGGCAAGCCTTTTCGTCGAGGCAGATGCGACTGTTTTGAAAACTACTGCCTTCACATCCTGCTAGGTCTATGCAGCGAGGAAGGGCATTTTCGTCGCAGCCCAATCCACTGTTGAAACACTTCTTTCTCATCCAGCTTATTGCTATGCTGGGCGGAGGAGGCATTTTCGGTCCAGGCAATTCGCTGCTGAAAACTACTGCATTTCGCATCCTGCTTATGCTAGCAGGCGGAAGGAAGCGTTTTCGTCGCAGCAGATGCACTGTTGAAAAACTACGTCTCCTTCAACCAGTTTCTGCTTAGTGCCTATGCAGGCGGAGAGGCATTTTCGGTTGAGGAAGATGCGACTGTTGAAAAACTAACTTCTTTCATAGTCCTGCTAGTGCTGTGCAGCGGAAAGCATTTTCGTGCGACAGATGCCACTGTTTGGAAAACTACTTCCTTCAAAGTCCTCTTAGTGCTATGCAGCGGAGCCGTTTTCTCGGAAGCATTTCGACGGTTGGAAACTACTCCTTCACAGTCCTGCTTTGGCATCGGGCGAGAGGCATTTTTCTTGGAGCAATGCACTGTGAAAACTATTTCATTCATATCGCTAGTGCCTGTTGCAGCGAGAGGATTTTTCGTCGAGGGCAGATGCCACTGTTGAAAACCTAACTAGCCTTCAATCCTGCTGAGTGGCTAAGCAGCGTAGGCCTTTTTCGTCGGAAGCAGTTTCGACTGTTGGAAAACTACCTCCTTCACAGTCCTGCTTATTGCTGCGCAGGCGGAGGAGGTCATTTTCGTTGGAGGCAGATTCGACTGTTGGAAAACTACTTCTTTGATAGTCCTGCTTAATGCTATGCAGGCAGAGGCCTTTTTCGTCGGAGGCAGATGCAATTGTTGAAAAACTACTTCCTTCACAGCCCTGCTTAGTGCTATGAAGGCGGATGCCTTTTTCGTCGGAGGCAGATGCGACTGTTGGAAAACACTTCCTTCACAGTCCTGCTTAGTGCTGTGCAGGCGGAGACTATTGGAATAGCCGTTTCCACAATCCTGCCTAGGCTTATGGGTCGGGGCATCGGCCTTGCTCCGGAGGGCGAGCTTCTTGTTTAGGTTTGAGTCGGTTGATGAGTTGGCTTTTGGAAAGTCAACTCTACATCCCTGGTTAATGGTACTGTGCTTGTCACATTGTGTGCCGATAAGTGTTGACTTTTGTCGACATATTTAGAATGAGGAAACCCATTTTATTCGTATTCTCTATCAATATGAGCAAATAGAAACTAATTTCATTTCTGCATTCTGTAAGTTTCAAAGTCAACTTATGCATTGCTAAATTGAAAAATGGGAACAGATACTGAATAGCTGCTATTTTATCCAAAAATCAATACTCAATCATCAGCACAACATCGTATACACTATTCACTCATTACAAACTCCCCATTTCCAACATTGCAGTCCATGGAGTAAACCTGAGATAAATGTACAACATAAATAATATTTTGATAAATTATGAGTAAAATTTAAATATTCAAATATTTTCTCATCTTCAACTCAGGATGCAACTCAATGTTTTGAATATTCTGTTTACATTTTGTTTTCATAAAGCATCATTTACTGATTTATTGTGACTGATTGACCAGCTTAGACGAAATGTCAGCAGTTAAATGAAAGATATAGGAAACAATTAACTTCAATAAGCCGTTATCTATATTGTCGCTATCTTTTTATGCACTGTAAACCCGCACCTCCTAAAGAGAGCTGAATCACCTCCTAAAGCAAGACACTATTCGTAACTAATAAAAAAA
Organism: Prostheceraeus crozeri; assembly: GCA_907163375.1. NCBI lineage: Eukaryota > Metazoa > Platyhelminthes > Polycladida > Euryleptidae > Prostheceraeus > Prostheceraeus crozeri. The sequence goes on from CAJQUW010007311.1 coordinate 4,312, forward strand.
TCCTTAAGCATGCGCCTTTTAGAAGGCTAGCCTCTCACCTCCTAAAACATGTTTTCAATGCCATATTCTACTTTTCCCTTATGACAATGCATACTACTATCTTTATTCAGCAATAGACGGGTTACGCATTGAGATTTATTGCAGACAAAGCTCCTCATTAATATACATTCAATATTTATCTCTTGCTTTACAAACAACCCTCTGAAGAAATAAGAACCCTTTAAACCCCTGTATACTGGTTATACAAGAAACAGGATATTATGTGTTGTACAATTCGATATACATAAAACGAAACTTTACTGAAATTCACGTTGAAATTATAATAAAATTGACCACCCCTCGCAGGTCAGTTCCCAGCTCCAGAGCTAATTTACAAAGATAACGACTCCCTCGTCAATTAACCTGTCCCATAGCCTTAGCTACCAAGTCTACCCAGATAACAGTACCAAATTGAATACAATCACAGGTCTATTTTATAGTAACCAGATGCAGCGAAATCTCATGTAAGCAACATGTACAATGAAAATTTTGGCCTGACCACGCAAATTTTCGGTGAAATAAATACAAATGCTACATAATTATAATCAGTGTCGGACAGTATAAAAATGTCAAAACATGCAGTATATTATTACAGAAGTTATGTAGATAAAAGCATGTGTGTGAAATCGTAGAATCAACAGTTGCCAATAAAGATGAAGTAACAAATAGAGTCTCAAGATGCGAATATCGAATAACAATCAAGTGCTATATATGCAAATCAATCTCTATTATTGTTTCAAGTAAATTACGAATTTAAACTAGCGATATTGCAGCTCTTGAAACAATCATGGAAATCATCAAGGAATTATTATAGAAAGAATGGAAACTAAGGAATTCAAAGTAATTTATGGCACCATAAAAAATTCAGAGTTTTTGCACATGATCTGGTGAAGATGTGACGCACACGAAGAAGTCCCCTTTCCGCAGTTTCGGCGGTGGCCAAGTACTGTCGAGTAGAAACAAGACTGCCATGTACCGTGATGGCATAGAGGCCAATGCTGCATCTGTCAAAGCACATATATAATATATTGGACCACCATATATTACTATTCACTGATTATTCCAGTCGAGAGCGATTGCTGAAAAGAAAAAGGAACTTATAAGTTACGAATTATGGAGTGAAAGGAAGAAAATAATTAACTTTAAGATACAAGGAATCTACATGCTACATAGCAGCAGCTAAACAAATTAATAATTTCTTTCAAAAATTCGAAGTTTTGATTTGACAGACAATTGAAAAAAATAGATTTTTCTTATAATCAGTGCATAGACAGAGCATATCGATTTTTTAAAATTATTTTTTATTACGCTAATCTATTTTGATAGACGCCTAGATTAATATACATTTATCAATGCTGAAATTGAATACAATGCACATGTAATTTGATAAAAGTATGGAAATCTCTTGTTGCAGTAAAATTGGCTCCTATGTTTAGTTATTCGATGTTCTAAACGGATTATGTAAATCCACTAGGCGTCAGATCTCCAAAAAATAGCACATATTATGCTAGATAATCCATATGTCACCAGGAACTAACATTCGTTTGAAAGTTCGAAAATGGCAATACTGCTGCATGTTTCTTATTGATCTCTCCCACTTCAACAGCATGCACTGTCCGTTGCAAACTGCTATGTGTCGACAACAAGTATGCCGTACTTATTAATCAGATGTAAACAATATGAGATTCACTAGTCTCTACCAAACATAGCATGCGAGCCTAAGTTGGACTTCAGAAATAAGAACTGTGTGCTTATATGGCCTAAGATCGTCGTTAGAAATTTTATAAAAAATTAAAAAAGGGGAATTTTCTCTTTCCCTTTATCTCACTTTTCTACGGTGGAATTTAATAGCCATTTTGAAGGCGTCTGAAAGTTGGTTTCAACGATCATGAGGCTCTTGGTTTTTAATGAGTATAGTTCGTTTGAGAAACCAGCATGAATGCTGATTCATGAGATGATTTTATTAAAAAAAGTTGTTCCAGTCAATAGGCGGACATTTTCTTGCCATCAGAATTACTCTTATCATGTATTTTTTACAGAATAGAAACCATGCTATATTTAAATTAATTAATCCTTCTCTTTTTGTGTTGATACGGTTTTTAGTCTTTCTTATGTTTGTGCTGGTAGTCTAATTTTTGCCTTGATATCTATGCTACTTTTTTGAGAACTTAATAATAATGACTATGGAAATAGGAGTATGAAAGAGACCTTTCATTGGCTAAAATGATTTACTTTTAAAAGTAGCCAACAGGATGGACTGAATATGTATAGAAGTCACCGTAGACACTTAAACCGCCCGTGCATTAAAAATACTTTGCATCCAATAGTGTCTGACATTGCAGAAAAAACCGCGGATATTATATACGTGAAGAAGAAGTTATTTATTGGCAGAAGATTTTATACAGAAGGTATAGAATTCTAAAATTTGTCAGTATGTCCCGTTGGCCCCATATTTCAACATCCGGAATTTCACATATTTTGATGAGTATTTATTAAAGCGAATTCACAACTACGCGTATATAGCAGCAGAATTTTAATAGATTAGATAAAAACGTTTAAAAGATTGAATGAGAAATTTTAAGCATATGTTTTACAAAGATGTTTGCTTTTCTTCTTAAATGTATGAATCAGGAAAGAACTGAAGACAATATTTCTACTACATCCTTAAGTGGTCGTCTATTGCATTTTTCGATGTCTATACTATTATCATGACTAAAGATTATCAGACAGTTACTGATAAAATGGCTTACATTAGCAGGTTACAGTCCACACTAATTTGTGCCTCCAATAAACAAAATACAGATTTTGAGTTGTTGTATTTCTATTAAAATGTCATTGAAATAAAACGAATTTTCGAATATTCTGAATATAAATACCACACATAAATGCGATACATGTGGTACATCAAAGCATTTAGAACTTTGCATTGATCCTAAACGTGATATGCTAATTCAATTAACCCTTCACATGCGTGCAATCCTACTATTTGCCTGCTACCTTCGTTCGGAAAACCCTTATTGGACACACACTTAAACGCCACTTATAACAGATGAGTACTGTTGCGCAGTTTCTAAGAATGCGGCAATTTGCGATCTCAGAGCTTCACCAGCACAGAGTAACAGCGAATGAAATGCATGAAATTTGAACAAATACAATGTATGGCCTAACTTCAAAAATTTTCAGCTTTTGAAATCTATAATTTTGCATTATTCGCAAGAATTAATTTAGAGGTCCTCGGTATGAAAAGTGGCATTTTAACTACAAAGTCGCAGACTCCGATTTAAATTAGTGCTATACAGCATGCATTTGCATTACAGCTCTTTCGAATAGGCATCAGAGCAACAGGAAACTCACCTCATTTATTCAGAGCTTACGACGTTAATTTAAGAACCAGAGTTGATCAGTATATCTGTCACGATTGACTATCACGAGAAAATGTAGAATGCAGATTTTTGACCATTTGGTGGCATATATATTTCCTTTATCCATTTATCCAACAAACCATTCGATCGACTTGATGGGAAAGATGGTATGACATCAGGATACCCATATATTTTCAATTTACTGCTGCACAACTTCAACAGATAATTTCAATGAAAAATTTAATTGCAATATGACTGACGGAAAGTCAACTTGCCACTCGAAGTCAAAGCCAGCTACATAACCTCGATGAGATGAAGCGGAGAATGATTCACGTATACATACAGCAACGTGAACTTATGATGTCCTCAATAGCACTATTGTTATGCGACAGTGCGTTCCTGCTGTCGCAAGCAGTGACTCACCTCCTCCTCTATGTCAGAGGCCTTTACGTCCGAAGGGTTATTGTTCTCTTCAGTATGCTAGCCTACTAATTCAACTTAGCCTTCTGAAATTTTAGTGTGTGGCGCTTTAGGATGCAGATTTCTTCCGCTTTAGGAGGTGCCAGATTACAGTGTGCTCTCGTATTGTCGCTATCTTTCATTGTTTTACAAAGTGTCGATCTATTGACTTCATGTGAAATTGTCTGCAGAAGTAATAAGATTGATTATTGATGATGACCAACTCATCAATACAAAACAATTTTAGAGTTATCATCACTGAATTTATCAATTTATGAATTTTCATTGCTGTGAAGGCCGAAAATCATTGATTTAAGTGATTAATTTCTGCAAAGAGATCCCCAGCATTTCTCGCCTGATACAAATAAAAGGATTTCAATGTATTTTTACATCAATGAATGATAACCAAGAATTTACTTTCGGTCATGCATGTTGCGTGTGAGACGAAAACAGCCGCGATTGTGACGAAGTTTTGAATACATACAAAACTGCACTTCTCTGAATAAAAAAGTGTAGTGACTTTTGAGACCAATAAGAAAAGATATTGCTTAACTCAGCCTGCATGATTCCAAAATTGAAAAATGCTTCAAATCAAGTCCCTGCCATAAATCATATACAGGTGTCACTTCACTTGAAAGCTCGCAAGTCTTTTGCTGAGAGTTTTGAAAATTGAGCTATCGGACTCGGCCATCATAATATACCATCTGAAGCGTCAAATTGTCCAGACATCTAAATATGCCTTATCATAACTTATCTAATCGATAATCTTTATCTTTACGAATGTCGATTAATCATTTAAGGCAACCTATAAATGGCGATAGTAAAGATGTTGCGTACTTTCCGAATGCATTTGCTCTCAACCCACGAAATTCAGTGTCCTCATTTGTTGATGCTCTAGAAAATGAACCTCATAAAATGTTCTGCTGATGATCTCATTGAAGTTGTGAGGGAGCGACAACAATTCCATGATGCATGAATAACTGACAAAATAGAATGAAGTTTTTTTTTCATATACAGTTCAATCTAACAAACCACCTTTACAGTCATACATTGGAATGCTAAAACTTCTGCAATAATATGTGGAATTGTCGACACAAGAAAAAGCAGTCAATAATATCGATGTCAATAACATCGAAGGGAAATGGAACAATCTGAAAAACATTTCAGGACTTTCTTCAAGTTCATGAACGGCAAATTCTCTACTTCAGTTCAGTGGTAAAAACTGAAAAATATCTCGTTCGCTCTTCACTCCACTGAACGCCTGAAAACCCTCGTTTGCTTCACTCACTTTACTCTAAAGTTCGAATGCCTCGGATCAGCATTCCCCTAACGTCGAAGGATCAACAGCTTGCCAATGGAGATCTTCCTTGATTAAAGCCTTGTAAAGTCACCAGGAGTATATGGCAATTGCGATTCGTGATCCTGTGCTTGACAAGTGCTAGTTTAGACTGTATCGAGCAGGCCATGTCATTGTTTGCATTTTGGTTGTTGCGTCGTGTCATTCAGGGCCCTACAATGTTTCCACTTGTGAGCACAACCAAACCAAAAAAAAAAATACTTACTTCATAAGTCGAAACCTGTGTAAGTCAGTAATGATAGTTTTCGGCGTTCTGTTCAGTCATAAAGTTCGCCATCGTGATCAAAAACGACCGCACCAATGCCGCTCCATAAACAATTATCAGAACGTTGATGTATGCAATATCACTCCCACATTTTTGAGAGGATTAATGCAAACTTTGGATTGGAAATAGGTCAGCTTCTGATCCTAAAACTAACCTGCATAATCCTCGTTGCTTCCTCTGGTTAACATTTTTTAGTTTTCGTCTTGTCCAACAAAGTTGCATTGGTCCTCTCATAAAATCGACAAGGTTCGAAGAGCAGCATCGCGCAGGATCAATACATCTCACGTGTGTCCCCCGCCGAAGTTATTGACATAAAAATCACCGAGAACATGGGGTATGTGTTTTCGATCGTGACATAACCCCAGTACTTGAAATAGGTAGTCCGCAAAATTAATTTGGGGGGTTCGTGAATACGGGCGACGTTTTCAAAATGGCGTCGATGTTCATCACCTTTTTTTTTTTTTTTCGATCCCCCATCCGATTTTCCATCTATGACATAGTCGAATGAAGGTGATGAAATTCAATAAAAACCTCAAGCAAATACTATTGAACGATTTGACAGCAACAGAGTTTTATATCTATGCATGTTTGCAACGCAATCACTTGATTAGTATGCGATTACTTGTTTATAATCCACTTTTAAAGAAAAAAACTGCCAAGTCATATGTTTGACTGAAATGTAATGATGTCCTTTGCACAACTATCACTTTTCTGCCCTTTCTATGCATGTTAACCCATGACTGAAGTTCATTATCAAAAACAGCATTATTCCCCCCCCCACAAAATCAGGATAAGCTCTATTACATGCCATCCGTAAATCAATGCAAACTAGGGAGTTCTAAACGAAAATGCACTGTTGTACCTGCAAACACTCCTCGCCAAACTAATTTGTCATACAAAAATGGTTTTCTTTCTGACACCTGAATTGCAACCATTGCTTGTTTGAAAATCGTAGTGAACCGATCTGGCGTTGTGTTCACTGTATCTTCCCTAGGAGGAGTTCATCATCAAACAAAATTCGGTACAATGAAAATAGATCGCATGAACTTATCGGTGTAGCTGATTTCAAGTCGCGTGTAACATAGCATGAAAGCCGATCACAGCTACTTATAATCATCCCCCGAAGGCTCATTCCGAAACATGATTCTACGACTTCGTTAAGAGCACTTATATTGCATCATATCCAAACAATGAATTGGTCTAATGCTTCGCAACTTATCGACATTTCTCAAGACTTTCGACTGTCATGCCATTTAAAAGTTCCTCCATGAAAATGCGCTGTTCGATCCGGCAAGCTTTCAAACACAGATCTGCTCGACCGAACCTGGTCTTCTTGCTTTGAAGAGGGTGCAGACCGCTCCAATCTGAATGTGGAGCTCATGAGTGGTACATACAATAATGAGAGAAGGCAGCCGGGCCTTTTTATAAACTAGGATCACGACTTTGAGTGATGTTTGCTTGCTCTTTCATCGAGCCCGGAATCAAAATAGACCAAAATGATTTAGTCAGTGAACCAACAGTGCGCGATTCACCTCGGACTTCAAGGGAATGTTTGTTGGTGCCACACCAGAACATGTGCAAGCAGCTTGAGACAGAATGCCAAGCGCAATATTGCACATTTTGAGTCGGATGCTACATGAAACCGTCTAAGCTATTTGTTCCCACTCCCAGCCCTAAGGGCGTTTTATTACTATTTGTAAAAATAATTTTCCTGGATTGCTGGGCAATCGCGATGATAATACATTTCTTGAACCCCGAAATCAAAAACAGACTTACTTTTTGTTTGTCATCACAGAAAATCGACAAAAGTTACTTTTAAAGAAATTTCCTCCTCCATCCAAGCCGATCTTTATCCAGTACTTTAGTGTTAGGCTCGGTTTTTTAAATCGAGCTCATGAATGATGTATCAAACAGTCCGTTTAATGTCTTGACAGGCAACTACCGGTTTTTCCTCGTGATCTATCACTTTGCCATTCGCCATTCGGGTGAACCTTAGAATTTCAGACTGAATAACGCATCCAGTCGTTGATCCATTTCATAGAGGGAAGCTCTAATATGAGGTTCAAAACTGACGGCGCTCCCCATGATTGTCCCCTCTGTTCGCATGTGTCAATTTATTCCGTCCACGAACACTCAATGCAAGGCTACTTGCTCTACCTGATGCATGCTCACATCACTGATCGACGGATTTAGCAGCTTTTGAGACACCGATAACTTCATTGTTGTGCCAGCATCTCGGGCAAGCTCATCTCAACTTTTGAGTTGTGAGGAAGACAATGACAAACTTTTGATCAATGCATTTGAACATCAACGTCCTTTTTCTTTGTCGCACTTCACAAAATCAACAAAATCAGTCTGGTTGTCAAGCTCGTGGTCATAGCAAGGGTTGGCTTTCCCCTTCCAACGACGCACAAACACTTCATACATAGCTTCATCGGTTTACATGTGGACTTCATCTCAGAGGCATTAACAGATGGCCGACCACGAGCTCGCTTTTCGCCGGAGAGTTCAGAAGAACGTCGTCCATTACTCGTTGCAATTTGGCAAACAGTACAGCTGCAGTCTCTGTTGGATGTAGAGCGGGTCTCCATCAAGCGTTCCTGTACCAGTAGGGGGGAATGATCGAAAATAGGGAGTGTTGAAGCCTCGTTGCTCGCCATGCCCTTCTCCGTCTTGCTCAACCAAGACCTGCAAGTGCCACACAAACTGGAAGGGAGCCTGGCATCCTCGTCGTTGAAATTCTCAATAACATGCTTCTGTATAAGACAGGCGGTGTTGTCATTTATCCGACGAAGTTCTTTTGCTTTGTTAAAACATAACAAACAGACAAGAGCACGGTTTTGTTCATGGGTTCGCTTTCCGCCAGGCATTTCACACAATCAATTGCGGAGTGACAAGAATCAACAACACAATACACTGTATATAGAAATTGATAGACAAGATTTGATTAAATTGTTTGAAATTTGAATCGTCGGCCACTGATGAATTTGAAATGAATTTTCACCCAACGCAAGCAAATAACCATAGAGATCTCTTGAACTATGACGAAAGAATCTGACTCGTATTATTTATCTACAAGTAAAGTGTACGTGAAAGTATTTGTTTGTCATAATTGCTGTGCATGTCAGTAAGTTTAAATGATGACTGAAATGGAGCAATTTTCATCAATGAAATGATGCCAAATACATGTATTTGAAAGAATACCATGGCAGATGAAGCTTCCTTACCTATAGATTCCATCAATGCCAGTGCAACTATGTTTGCAAAAGTGACACCATTCATAGTCTTGAACTCCTTGTTCTGCATTGATTTACCGGATGGAATGTAATAGAGCTTCATCCTGATTTTGTGGAATAATGCTGCTTTTTGATATTGAACATTCAGTCATTGGGTTAACATGACATCAGACAAGGGCAGAAAAGTGATAGTTGTGCAAAGACATCATACATTCAGTCAAACCATATGACTTGCAGTTTTTTTCTCCTTTAAAAAGTTGGATTATATACATGCTTATCGCACTACTTATAAAGTGATTGCGTTGCAACAATGCATAGATATAAACATCTGTTGCTGTCAAATCGTTCAATAGTATTTAGCTTGAGTTTTTATTGAATTTCATCACTTCATTCGCAATATGTCATAGATGAAAATCGATGGGGGATCGAAAAAAGGTGAAAATCGACGCCATTTTGAAAAAGTCGCCCGTATTCACGAACCCCCCAAAATTAATTTTGCGGACTACCCTATTTCAAGTACTGGGGGTATGCACTTTCGAAAAACATCAACAGTTTCTCCGGTGATTTTTTTGTCAACTAACTCTCGGCCGGGAACACCGTG
>CAJQUW010007312.1:0-75576 GCA_907163375.1 Prostheceraeus crozeri
ATTTCTAAGTCGATGCTTACAAACTTCGGATTTTACGTCAGCGGATGGGTCATGCGTGGGAAATGGTGTTAAAAGATTATGGCTTTAAGCGATCACTTGTAGGCGGGATCGATTTGATCAATCCTGTACGTCGCATTGCAATGGAATTAAAAAATAGCTATCGCGTGAGCTCATCAATGAAACGTGAAATATTTCACACCCTTGCAGATTTTAAACGTAGAAGATCAAGATATCAAGTAATATTTGGTTGTATCAACTATCGCAATGTGAAAGAAGGCGGTACAAGCATACTTAGGGGAGTGCATTATGTGAAAGGGCAATCACTCTTAACCAAATTCCTAGGACGACAGAAAGTGCCTACTGTGAACAGATTGAAAGCAGCAGTTCGTTATGTCATGCGACATAACGCCTAAGCAAACGACGCTTTATGTTGATACTTCAACATGGAGTTCACAGCAGTGTTTCCCAGTGATGCTCAACCTGAGCGATGTGAAAATACAGCTGCCGAGTTTGAGACTGATTTAACACAGCCGATTGACTTAAATGGTGATTGGGAAGTTGCCCTGCAATATTTGAGCTATGTGTATAGTATAAGAACCATTGCAAATGAAGAGATTACATTAGGCACTGCAACGAATCAAGACTTGTACTTTCCAAAACTAGAGCGAAATGAAGTACATACCTACAACTTGAATGAACATGCAGTAGAGTGGAATTCTATTCCTACAGTAAACACCCATCGGGGAAAGCGAGCTGTTGATGAGATTGTAAATGGCCCTACTTTAATTATCACTGCAGATACAGACATACCCATTGCTAAAAATGCTTCACCCCTGAAATGGAAACAACCTACAAACCCATCATTCCGTCATCGTTTAGATCAAACATACTATTATATAAAAATTCAACGCCTCTTGAATGTTATAAATGATTTGGCGAAGGATCTATGGTTCTGGCAGATGGATCCAAATCTACATAAAGTTACACTCTACATGAGACCGACTACTATTTCCCATGGATTTTATGTGAGTGGACCTCTGCAAAGGACATTGAATCTTAAATCACGTTTCTTTCTACCTATCGCAAAATTTGAAGAAGTAAAAGGAGGTGGTGCCTTCCTAAGGAGGAGGTGGAGGCTCACTCTCAACCGTTTGTAGAGTGAGCTGCTTGCAGCCTTCAATCATTTGTCTCTCTTCCTCTTCCTCTTTTTGTTGAAACTTTCTCTCAACTTCCTTCGTAGGAGTTGAGCTAGCAAGAGGTGTGAATGTTTCCTCTGTGTCGGACATGACTATGATAGTGAAATGCAAGACACTCTTCTTTATATATGAGAATGATGCAGTGTGATTGATAAATGGCTGTCGTCCAATGAGAGAGCGCGAAGCAGGGAGAGAGAATCTATATAAGTGCGGTGCAATGACCATTTCCTCATAATATCATTAAAATGGATACACCACCGAACACCTATGCCTTACTCATGCCCAATGCCCCACGCAAGAGGCAAGTGAAAACTATATACGATGGTGAGGTCGAGCCGCTACAGTTGGATGAGGAAATCATCATCATTTCCGACGATGAAGAGGATAGTACTGATACAATCAGGGCGCCCTTCCTGAGTGTATCTCCAAAGGACGTCATGATGGAGCGGTGTGTTGAGACTCTCAGGAGCTGGCTAGACTCTTCTCTCCTTCTAGTCGGCCCCGCAATCAAGAAGAGCTTGACTTGGTAGACGTAATGTACCGTCTTATTACAAAACGTATTGCCTTTATTTCTTTTTAATAAATGTGTATCATGACAGTGTTGTTTTTCCTCCATATAAACTATGGCTTCGAAAGGATCATTGAGTAAGCATAGTGTCGATTGGGAGCTATTGTTAGAATAAGATATCCTATCATCTAGACACTTAACACAGTTGCTAGAAATCATTCAACATATGAAACATGATTTTAGGTGAATCAATTGAAGCAACGTTATCTGAGAATGAGCCATGAGTTCTGCTTGTCACTCTTACACCACACGTATACAAAATCATTTTCTATCTTCTCTAATGGTGTGATCCCTTTTGAAAGAAAAGTAGACCGATAATAAATGTGTTAATTAACCCCATATCTAAATTCCTCCATTTATTTCCAATTCTAGATCAATACATTGCAAAACAAAGACATGTAGTATGTAGGTCTATTTATAATTGAATCACATATACTTTATAGCGAGGAAAAGTCAAGCGGAATAACCTCTAAGTCACTGTATACTTTATAGCACCTTGGTCGTTTTGGAGCGTCGGGCACTTTTCTCACACGCGTCGTTTTTGGTGTGAATTCACCATAAGTCCACACAATTTTTTCAATGACGACGACTTTCTTGCGGGACTCCCCATCCTGTTCACACTTGTCTTGATCCCACTCGTCAATGACTTCAAATATTTTGTCAAAGATCTCCAAGTCGGGAGATGTACCTTCCATCATGAGATAGATGAGAATGAGAAATGTTTCAATTTTCTGACTTTTATATGTTTTTCAACAATGAATTCCTCAACAACCAATCAGAATGATTTTAATTTAGATGAAGACTACATTATCACTTTATCAACCTGTGTTGCAGTAAAAACTTTTGCACAACTTGATACACTTTCTGACTGCGTTCACAAGAGCTTGTTCACTACTAAAGAGAGAAGTCTGGTGTGTAGCATGTGGTGCAAGGGTGGCCTCCCATTTCATCATTTATTCTTCCCCTCAGCATTCCATATCCGAAGATATGTGGCGGGCTTGGGACCGCTTTAGCTGCATTAGAAGGTAGCCCTCAAGAGGGCTCATGGGTCGTTCCCGACGAAGGGTGATGAAAGAATGTGTTGCATGTATGAAAGTTGATCTTGTTTTTAAAAAGATTATCATCTAACTTGGGTGGGACTGGCCGATCCTGCTAAGAGAGACTCTTAGTCTCTCTATGTCAGCGACATCGACCTCCTCTACTAGCACTCGACTGTCAGAGGGCGGTATATATAGCCCCACTCTGTTGAATCGATATCATCACCAACAGCCGATGAACCAATTCGAGCAAGATTGTTCCACAATCTCTCTCGCTCTTCCATCTGCGAAAACTCTTTAAATAAATTTCTCGGCTTTAACCGAGGTTTGTCAGGAGAGCTGACTAGCGTGTTTGGCGTCTGCATGATTGAAATGAAATTAAATGAGAGTCGGCGGTTTATATACCCAGCGAGCACAAAGCCATGATTCAGACCTTCTTTATTTGGCCATGCATTTGACATGACAACAGCGGTTTTACCATGTATGGGCATCGGCAGTCACCATACTTTCAGTTACCAACTCCCAACACAAAGACGGGTTACCCTATGACGCGAAAAGGATTGACGTCAATGCCTGCAGTAACCGTCTCATTTATACCAAGTTGCCATGACAAACGATAGACGTTGCCAACCCTGAGTTACTGGGGCTTGACGAGATTTCAGAAAGGCCTGATAGCGACTTGATAGCAAGCGTTTAGGTGTTAAGCTCTTGAATCCGTTACAGACATTACTCAGAGGGGATCTTATCCCAGCTCCAAGGCCTCGACCCACAAATCCAACCTCGGGCTGACAGAGCGTGCGTCATGTCACTGTGTTGGTATCCGGGCCCCGATTTTGACATGAAATCCGGTGGAGTTATTTACAGGAGGAAACATCCGAAGTCGTTGCTTTGATCAGCTTGATAGCAAGCCGTAGAGAGGGATAGCAAGCCCTGATTCACAAGCGTTTTGCAATGGAGATGTTTAGATGCCACCCATGACAAGATAGCTAAGACTCAACCGATTGGCGTTCAAAGTGCTACGTTGAGAAATGTGTCAAATGCACAACATGAGTTGCCCCAGCGTTTTCGGTCTAAAATATGACACACTCCCTTGCCACACTTATCACTACGGCATCATCCGCCGTCCCGAAGGAACACCCTGTCAGTGGAATATTACAGCAAAACTCTCCGTGACTTGCTCGCTTGTATCATGTAAAGACATGAGAAGACTGGCTCGTACACACTTAACCATGCCTTCATTGACTTCAGCAGGGTCGAAAACCCCAGAAAACCTCCAAAACTAGTGAATTTAAATTTTTCAACTTTTTAGCACTACTTATGAAATTTTATAAGTAGTCCATCACTTAGGGCAGGTCAATAGCGATCGAACCTTTTTTGAATCAAGTCAAACGGACTTGTAGAAGCAAAGTTACAAGCCTTTAAAGTTTTGGAGTCTTTTATGGCCTGGAGACGAAGGCCATCTCCTGGCGAACCTTTAAGTCTGACGCCTTAGCTGATATCAGCAATGAAATTTTCTAAGTCGATTTCATACAGAAACCCGAAATTTGGAATGTCGGATGCTATCATCAGAGCTCCGGAGTTCACCTACCCCAACCCAGTCGGGAGGAGAACTGATTTCCACAAGTAGAGTTTCCACCAGAGCTGGAAAAATTCCACTGAAATTTTTTAATTCCAATTCCAGAGCAAAAATTTCAATTCCAATTCCAGTCGAAACAGTTCAATTCAATTCCAATTCCATAATGAGATTCAATTCCGATAATTGCATGACGCGTATATGTTAATGTATCTAAAGTTTCCTCGCTTCAATCTAACCCATGTGCCCGTATCCTATCCTCGTTATTCCTGTGTGCCGTTCCCTGCGTCGTTCCTATGTGCGTTCTCATGTTCATAGTTCATATTTCTCGTGTACATGTACATGTATATATGTAGCCGGTCAGCATACGCCATTTTCGTTTCGTGAACGAGATATTCAACATCTTGTGAAAAAGAGAAAGGAAAATTAACGGTCAGCAAAGAATCAAACGCTGAGAGAGAGAGAGCATATAGAATGTCCTAGAATGGAAATTGCATGAAAATTATGGCACACGCCGGAGGAACTAAGTTGGGGCAAACGCAAATTGTGCGAGCTGGTGTCCATGTTTTCTTATTTGTATTTATATTTATCAAGCCAAATTGTGATCTGGATTGCTGCCCCTTGTCCAAAGATCATACACAAAAGCAATATCAAAAAATCTCTGTTCTCAGCACGAAATTCTTTATTGCCGCTTTTTTGGGCAATAAAGAATTTCGTGCTGAGAACAGAGATTTTTTGATAATGGAACCGGCACACAGCCCTTCAATTTTCTTACAAAAGCAATAGTGAATTTACAAAATACTGCGGCGACAGGATGACAAAGAAAGAAATCCTTTAAAACGTTCTGTACGTTCATCATTTTGAAATATCGCTCCAAAATCTATCAAGAGTATTATCAGTCACATATGCAACTTGCAATGTCGATTTACAGAACATACATTGCTCCAGCTTGAAATCAGAGGTCAAGAAATCTCAGAGTATTCATTTTACTTGAAAAGGCTCCCCTGTTCACTATATTTGAACAATTTTCAAAATCTTTACATGCTTTCGAATATCAGCTTCCAAAATATCATCACACTATATCACATGTGTCATTTAATGATTAATTGAAAAGTTCCAGCGACTATTCACTTATCTGAGAAATTATTGTCGGTGAAGAAGCTTTCAATGTGTTTATTCGACAAATGCGCTAGGTTTCTTAACCGTATGAAGGAGAAATCATCCTATAATTAGATTTTTTTTCTATTTAATTCTTGAGATATTCTTAGAACCAGTGCACCGCCCACTTTCAATTATGACTTTGTGGACCAATTTTTAATTCGAATTTTGAAAAATAGTTGTTAATGACTGCTGCAAATCGACACAATATACCAACCCACGGAATAGTAGGCCATAGCACATAAGTTTTAATAATGAAAGCAACACAATTGACTTCATGTGTTTAATACCCGAGCGCTTTCGTGGCCTCTTGTCAAGGGTGGACGGCAAAGTTTGAACATGTACAGAGATGGCTGAGAAACATTCAATGATAACTGCCGCCAGTGACACCAACCAATCAGTGCCAAGGTTAAGACAATGAATAAAGGAACTCTTTATGTACACATAAAACAGGTCGCCTCGCAGCTATGTACAGTGCTTCCAATACAGGCAAAGAAAAACGATATTTACAAGATGATAAAATAGAAAAATATGTACAAAGTGGACGATACTGAAAAGAGTCACATTCAAGTATGTGTCGAGCGATAGAACTTAGAGGTGCTGTTCTAGATCGCGGTCTTGTCTTTCTATCCTCAAGCCACCTAGGAACATGTTCTCTCATTCGGACCCGCAAAGTCCTCTCGGTACGTCCGATGTAACTGTGTCCACAGTCACATTGAAAATCCCCTCAAAGTTCTATTATAATAGTCACAATTAGCACCCTTTATTCAACAATAGAATAAAACTAGCTGTCGATCTATCTATCTCTCTCTTATCTCTGCGTGCAGTTAACACAACAGCCGAGTACTGTGATTTCAATTTTTGTACAAATAGATTTATCACAGGTCTATCGAAAAGGTGGAATTGAGGTTTATCAAGGTCAATTCCAACTCCAGTAGATTTAAATATCGTCAATTCCAATTCTGACGAAAAATGGAATTAATTCCGGGTCGGAATTAATTCCAATTCCGACTTTTCCAACTCTGGTTTCCACTTATATAGCTTGTGGCGATCAGCTGATGACGTAATATCCATCATCCAAATATTTAAACACGTCTATCTCCGGTTCTAGTGCTCCGATTGACTTGAAACTCACCCTCTAGATGCAGAATGGCACGCTGATTCCAAATCTGGTCTCTGTTTTCCCGTCCGAGGCTTCGTTCACCCGCTAGAGTCGTTTTCATAAAAATTTTAACCCTGTCGCTTTTTTCGTCAATGTCCAAAATTTTCAATGACGTCTCACATCTAAACGAAGGCAGATATGAACAAGTCGTTTCTTCGACTGACTTTGTCTCACTCTTAGCTTTCAAACGAGCTATTGCACGACTTTCTACGATCTCTAGAACCAAAGTTGGAAGTCTCGTTCCAGAGGGGGGGGGTCAGAACTTTTTCTCTCCGATTGAGCTGGAAAGAAGTTCCTAGACCCAAAATTGGCCAAAAAGTCCGAATTTGCACTCCGTTTTCCCATCCGAGCACTCCTTCATGACGAAAAATGGACTTTCTCATCCCAAAACATCCAAAACCTGCCTTTTCCAACTCTGACGTTCTCCTGCCATTTTCCTCTCTAAACCCAGGAAAATAGGACCAAACTGAGCTTTCCACTGCATTTTTCTCACTCTTATTTTTCATATGAGCTATCACACGACTTTCTACGATCTCTAGAACCAAAGTTGGAAGTCTGACAGGGGGGGTCAGAACTTTTTCTCTCCGATTGAGCTGGAAAGAAGTTCCTAGTCACAAAATTGGCCAAAAAGTCCGAATTTGCACTCAGTTTTCCCGTCCGAGGCCTCCTTCATGCCGAAAAACGACTTTTCTCATCCCAAAACCACCAACACCCGCCTTTTTCAAACTCTGCCGTTTTCAGAGATTCTACCTCTTGCTGCTCCTCCTTCCATCTTTCCCAACCCAAAATTTCACGTAGATTCCGAATCTGAACTCCGTTTTCACATCCAAACCCTCCTTCATGACAAAAAACGACTTTTCTCATCCCAAAAACCACCAAAACCCACCTTTTCTCACTCTATCCTTCCGAGATTCCTCCCCTTACCTCACTGGAAAACTCTTCCTTCCTTCCTTCCAGAGGGGGGGTAGGGACCAGTTTCCTTCTCACGGACCCATTCCTCCCAACACATCCTTGGCCATTTCCCTCCCCTTCCTTCCAGAGGGGGGGGGGCTGAGTCAGCATAATGACTCATCGTTGCTCATTTTGTCCTTCCTTTTGCAACGGGATGACTACTTGCGATAATGGCTTCAAATACCATCCTTGTATAAATATTTCTGCTAACAGCTTCAACAATTTTTTACTCGCGCAAAATAGATGAAAACTTGCAATTGCGTGATACATTTTCTAGTAGCCGAACTAGTACTACAGTACTTGCGATTGTGACATTTGTCGTACCAATGCGAATGAAGAGCGAATTTTTAGCTCACAGGGTAAACAAGACAGAGCAGATCATCGTTATCATTCCACACTCTAAACAGCTTCCTAATTTGCAGAACGAATACTTTTGATGATCTGGCCGGTCATGGGCTGAAGCCAAAAAAAAAATTGCTGAAGCAAGCTAAAAGTGTAACATGAGAGTATAATAAAGAACACAAAAATTAACATTTATTCACCATGTATTTTCGATGATTATAAGATCATTTGGCTATCTTCTATGGGTCTGAAACGTGGACGGTGACTACGGCCGACCGACAGCAACTTGCAATCACTCAGCGTGGGAACGAGCGTCGCATGGCTGGCATCAAATGGAGCGACCGGTTACGGAACGAGGAGCTTTGGGCGAAGACAAGGTTGGCGGATGCGGTCGACTTGGCCGACAAGTCGAAGAAGAGAAGGGCCGGACATCTCATCCGATGGACAGACAATCGATGAACGCGAGCGGTAAATGTCCATTTACACCGGACGCGGCGCATCCATAAAAATGTCTGTTCTCACCGAGCCGCGTGGCGAGGGGCGGTAGAGGGGAATGTCAAAGGCAATAAAGTTAGCATTAACTCCAGCATCAACTTTTTTCAGATAATTTGCTCGCGTCTCCAAATTCACGTACAAGTGCATTCTCCAATCAGGAATTTGCTCATCAACACCCCGAAATAAGAACAATAAAGGAAATAGGAGAAAATATCACTAAAAGATCAAAAGTTAATGCTAACAATGCTAACTTCACACACCATTTAAATCAATTTGCTCGCTATCAACAATAGTGTAGCATCAACAAACAGTTCATTTCCAAATTTGCTCACATCTTTTCCAATCCCTCCTACCCCTCAAATAAACAGAAGATGCTTTTTCGGCTCGAAATCAACCGAAAATTAATGATAAAATTAGTGCTAACTTCATGGGACATCAAAATGAATTTGCTCGCTCGAACAAAACGACAGGATTGTCAATTGGGTCATTCCCGAATTTGCTCGCATGTTTTGGATTGCCTGGCGGCTCTACAACGACTCAGAATATCGATCTATGTATCGAAAAGATCAGACATTTATTAAAAAGTTAATGCCAACTTCATGGGACATCAAAATGAATTTGCTCGCTCGAACAAGCGACTCAGGATTGTCAATTGGGTCATTCCCGAATTTGCTCGCATGTTTTGGATTGCCTGGCGGCTCTACAACGACTCAGAATATCGATCTATGTATCGAAAAGATCAGACATTTATTAAAAAGTTAATGCCAACTTCATGGGACATCAAAATGAATTTGCTCGCTCGAACAAGCGACTCAGGATTGTCAATTGGGTCATTCCCGAATTTGCTCGCATGTTTTGGATTGCCTGGCGGCTCTACAACGACTCAGAATATCGATCTATGTATCGAAAAGATCAGACATTCATTAAAAAGTTAATGCTAACTTCATCGCTTTGGGAATGTCACACAATAACGAAATATGCAACTACAGATACCATATCATGATGAACACTTCTGATTGCTAAATAATTAACATATTCACATTCCTTGTGCTACATGTATTCGAATAAGCCCAAACAAGACGCCATTGTATGACATTTTCCCGAGATAGTTAAATAACGTACTCAGTTTCAGAATTTTCATGAAATCAAATGCAACATTTCAAGCATTATGAATAGACTTGAAATTGATATCTAAACGAACCACTTTCGAGGAAATGCAGATTTGTACATTTTGCATTATATTTGCGAGCGTGAACAATGTGCGATATAATCAACTTCTTAGATCTGCAACTTTCATCCGACGACAATAGTTCGCTGATGAATAATTGAAGTGTTGTTAGGGGCAGTCTATTTTAGAGCAATTTTCGATGAGTTTTTCGACCAACGGTCTGGAAGATATGGTCCATATGAGAGGATTATTGAGGTCAGTATTATATGGTGATGAAAAGGCATTTCGTCTTGTTAATTTTCGCTAAGTAAATCCGAATCTACAGAAATTATTCTCTTGAGTATCAAAATCTGTAAGTTTTGGTTGTCGTATGATTCAGGGAATATCGGATCAGATATTTCACTGCAAACATTTATCAAGCTGTCAACACAATTATAAACTAATCGGCTGTGTCATGCACTGAGCGATACAAACGAGCATTTTTGAGAACAAATTGTTACTGTATCAAATAAATGATATGAAGCGTTTTGATGACTTCATCGTAATGCTTGAAGGATTGGCGAACATTTAAAGACAGATGAAAGAGACCGACATTGCTTAAGTTATTTTTTTCAGATTGCAAAATAAGTAAGGCATACTTTTGAGTAATTGAAATTGCAAATTGATCGTTAGGATATGGGGATTGCTATAAACTACATACTTTTGCGAAAACTAGTCATTTGATATTTCACATTTGTAATGAATAGGGGTTGTAAGGACATTTACATATTTTCATTCATAGGGTGACAAAAAGGCACAGGTGACATCATGAAATGGAATTGACGCACGGACTGACTTTGCCATAACTAGCTCACAAAACGACCTTTATTAACTTACATAATCTATTCTATTGTAATCGTGAGCATCACTCTATCGAAGATTATCAGATAGGTTGAGAACAATAACAACTTTCTCATCTTCGTTTCCAATGCTCGTTTTTGAGGTACATAAAATACCATTCATTTCCAAATGCATTCGTGAATTTCGATTTCATGGTTGACAATGAAAGTGCACTGATAAGGGATTTTGATGTTCATTTGGTCAAATTGTCCTAACAGAAAGTCAGAATTGTCGGATAGCTATGTCGAAAGTCAGTCATTTCTCTGCACGAACATCATTCTGGCAGCCTGTGATGTCAGGTTTCTGTGCGTGGGTAGAGCAAGGCACGAGGCGACTTGGCGTGGGATGCATTTTCCTATCTCGTAAACAAACCGCGCGTCATTTCAAAACTTTTTTCTGAAATTTCTTGGACGCGTGGTCCCGCGCGTCTGTGTGAACATCCCCATAGGTTTGTTAAGGTTCTGAACAAAAATTCTGGAAGCGTGAGACGCGCCGCGCCGCGTCCGGTGGGAATGGATCTTAACCGAGTGGATTCCGTTGGAAATGAAGCGCTCGTCGGGTCGACCAGCTACAAGATGGCGCGATTCTCTAGGACAATACTGAACAAAATTAGCTCAAGATGGAGAATCTGTCCGATCTGATAGAGATCTAGCCAATCGTGATCGGCGATGACAGACTGATTTGTGATAAGATCATTTGGATAGCGAAGTTTTACTTTACTTTTCGTGGTCACAGCACGACGGTTTTTTAATTAGAAGGTTTGGATGACGCGGTCATCAGTGGTGCGTCGACAAGTAGAGAAACAGGACTGTGCCATTACATTCTTTGATTTAAAGATTAGAAGCTACAAATAATGCATGCTGAAAGTCACAGGTTGATCGAAGAATAAGGAGAACCATGCGTCAGGGTAGGGATAGAGTCAACTAAAATATTGAGTTTACTCGAAATTCGTCACTTTCGGCGTAATAGCTTTATAGGTATGGGTAATATATATCTAGAATTTTTTGGCCCGACATATTATTCAACATAAAAGCGACAACGTAAAACAAATGATTGTTTTATCAATCTGAATTACTTGAAATTGTTATGAGGATTACAGCACGAAGAATCAGTACGAAACAAGTGAATTGCCTTACTTATCATTTCTACAAATTCACAAGCTAAATTTATCAAAAATAAGAGCACACGCATTCGGTCTTACAGATCTTGACAGGTAATTATGCCTATGCCAATTTGATGGGGGATCGCTTTTGAGCATCTAATCAAAAGTTAGCTTTATGAGCAAACTAAAATAAACTCAGTGTATGATGTACATAATCAAATTATACCCTCTACATGTCAACACCTGCGCATAAGAAGGCTTAAAGTATCACAAAATTCCCCTTCATTGGTGCTGTCCTTGTTTTGATTCATAAATGACTGCTTTCCCATTGGCCTTCACTTCAATTCCTCGTGAAATCGGCTTAATCATTCACTGCAAGCGACGCCTGTAGACAGTGGTGTTTATCACAACTGACGTCATTAGAGCATTATACAAGCAAATATCTCTCGTAAAGCAAATCGTTGCAGAGTGCCGGAAATGGATGGAAGTGACAGCTAATGTATAAACTTGCTTTTAAGACAACAAAATCATATGCAAAATTGGTACAACTATGATAGTGTGGTCCCTAAAATTCCTGTGGTCCCGACATCTAAAATACTTTGTAGCTCTTATGCGATGGACATCTCCATATGACATTGTCACTCCTGCCAGTCTTGACACAGGTCATCGTGCGAGTGCAATACTCCATCTGGCATACTGGAGGATCAGCTCTTATGATACCATGATGGCGAAGAAAGTCATTTGCAGTAGCCTCGTCAACACAAAGGGAAGCGGCGTCAGTCAACTTCATGGTCGGCGAAAAAGTGACTGCTCGCCAAGCGTGCGACATTCAGCACACCGGGTGCGTTGCCATGGCAATGATGACGATGATGACGAAGTGCAAGAGAGGTTACACGTTTATTACGAGCCCTGTAATGTCGGCAGTATGAGGGACCACACTATCATAGTTGTACCGCAAAATTTGCTCTGACTGCACATTTAAGGCTTCGACGGTGGTGTGCAGCTGAAATTATCTAGCAAGGTTTAGGCCTCAGCCGCACTGCGAGCTTTTCCAAGCGTTTCCGAGCAAAGCGTTCTGCAGCAAATATAAAGTCATCATTGCAGCAGTTGCAGACTGCCACACGGCGAGCAAAGCAAACCAGAGCGATTGATAGCTTGCGGAGATACGTTTGCTCGGGACGCTCGTGTTTGCTTTGCTTTCAGTGTGGCTGAGGCCTTACACATTAAGAACGTGACAAGACTTCCACTGGAAAATCGATTCTTTACAACGGACAATAGAATCTGATCCAGTTCGATCACACTGACAGCATGATTAACACAGACATGCAACGAAGTGAATGTAAAAGACCAGCAGGTAAGAAAGTACGATTCATAGATAAGTAGTCGTAGTGTTGTATATTTGATTGAAAAAACGTGCAACGTAAGTCAAGAAGTGATATCATGCAATGAATAATACTGTTGTAAAATAGAACGTCATGCGCAGTTGTTAGAGTTTACAGCTTGAGTAATAAACGGGAAAAAAGAAGGAGATCTTACAGTTGTGCGCGTGTAAGATGACTGGAATTTCTGTGTGCGCGGCAGAATCTTTGGAGTCAGCGAAGAAAGAATATGCAACAGAATGCTGCAAACATGCAGAAATAACTTTTTCGATAATGAAAGTCGTCTTGATGCTGCGGAGTCCGAAGTGTATTCACATGATCGATATGTATCTTCATAAAAAATGATTCTGTGTGATCTTTTGTCGATGCGCACCAACTGCTGAGACTGCTTATCATTTATGCCACAAAAGCATAGACGAGTATGATGAGAAAGCAAAGATGAGTATTCCATAACTGAGCGAACATGCGATATATAAATACTATGTAGTTCAGCTTTAGAAACATGTGGACGGAGTAAGCGTTGAGCATGCAATCGGGAAGCGGATTTTGATCTGATGATTTGACTTTTGAAGAATTCAGTCGCTTAATTCAGTGATTGAAATAGCATCGATTGTAGGAAGCTATTAAGCTATTCATTATGAAAATCATAAAATATTGTATAATGCAAAATTTAAACTTTTAAAAATTCTAAATATAAAACTGCTTTAAAACTAAACCAATAACATCCTTTCACATTTACAGTATTACAAATGTATATACTGTATATAATATCACAATTTAGTAATTACAGAAATAATTGTGAAAATAAAGGATTTTTGATGAAATATCAAGGAGATGCATAGCTTGTGGGACGGACCAGATCGTTGATTTCTGGTAAGCATTCAATTGTCATAAGACATACAAGTATTCAATTCAGTGAATAATTCGTGAAAATTTCGAATTGAACATCGTTGGAAGAAGACGAATCCTTAACCCACGTAGAGACAATAATAGTTGATACGATTTGTCATTTAATCAACAGCGACAACTATTTCCGAAATGATATCTGCCCGAACACTTCATACTTCGAACTGTATTGTTCAAACTTAACAGTATTAATCAGTTAATGGTCTGAATTATCCATGTCATGCTGCAAATAGAATATATCAAGTGCAAAGTGTGATCTGCTTAACTTCACAATCATCGTATCTGTTTACCTTATTAACACGTTGAAAGTCATGGTTGATGGGTTTGTGGAAATGTTACTTTCGAAAGTGAAGATCATGAATTTACAGAATACTTCTACCACTCGTGAGAATTCAGACAGACAGAAAGCCATATGATCATTAAAGCCACTTAATCATTCATGCATAACCATGATTCATGTTTGAATCCAAATTCCAAAATATGTCGATGACGACCACTTGGAGTCACAAAATGCGCATTGAAATTCATCCTACCGATTCAAATAAGATCATATAACAGAAACGCCGTGTGAAAATATTACGCGTGCGTGTTAAGAGCTGTGAACGACAGATATTCTCGGTGATCTTTCCATGTTGTAAAGAAGCCAAAGAAAAGTAATTACATTTTCTGGAATTCTCATTATATATAAAAATTGATTAACATCACATTCTTCTATCCTATCCTATCTTCCCATGTGCAGAAAATTTCGCTAAATGTATGGATATTTTCTAACTAAATTATACCGATTCAATCAAATATCAAATAGTTCTTTAATAAGAAGCGCTAATGTCAAACATACCATGCGGAGCGCTGCTTGGTTTGCTTCTACGTCATATATTTTTGGATCTGGGTAAAACTCCGCACTAATACTAGACTGGCATTAAGTCAATTATTTACACACAAAATAATATTACCCGAAAAGCTACAAATCATTGACAGCACTGCATTGTCTTTTTTCCGTGTTTAAATCATTTTGATAAAAGGAAATGAACGTAATTTATCTTTCGATGCACAATTTGTTTTTTTTCGTAATATATAATTCGGCGAACCGCCCTTCTCAATCAGATTTTTAATTTACAGTGATTTCATCTAACAAGGACTATGATTTTAAAATCAAATCTGGAAATGTCTTTATAAATATCATGGGTGAATGGGAAATTAGTGAAATCAAAGATAATTAAATAAAGTCAACATAGCACACTACATAGTAGTGCTTTCCATTTATCAAAATGTTATCTAAATCTTTCTTTATAAGTTCGGTTAATATTGCTAGAAATCGTGTTTAAATCAATGAAGCGCTTTGCTGCGCATATCTTCTAAACAGTCTGCCTATACTTTGTGCAATCGCATTAACAAAACAGCTATATTATTTATGTACATACATGCATTTCTTTCGCTATATTTAGCTCGTAAAAAATTGGCTTTTGATGCTTTGTTATCCGACATGCTAACTCACTGACTTTATTAGAGGCAGCCAGTCGGAGAAGAAGCGCTGCTACTCTCGGTGTGCTAGTTGCCCATGTAGCAACATTCTAACATGCTTGATAAGTTGAAAAATGAAATTTATTTAGACATAGTAAGAGAATGAAAGTTGATTCATTCACAGCTTTGTGATTTTCGTACTACAAACTCGACAACTTGAGCGAAATTGAGTACGTGTGTTTTCCATTGAAATTCGAGGCAAAGTAGAAGTATTACACATACTTTCGTAGCGATTGCTTTGTTTTTTTAAAATGCTAATGCTAAGGTGTCTTGATTGATGAAGGCTTAGATCCAAGATGAATATCTTTAACTTAGAGAAAGTTATGAGAAACATGTGTTAGGGGAGAGATTGTTCCATCTTCTAAATTTGCGAGGTCATGAACATGTTGTTCCCCAATAGAAACAAAAATCAAATGAAAATCATGTCAACGATGCGCTAATGCCCTTTACGTATCGCCTTTATAGCGTAGAATTAAGAGAGGAAAAGAATGTCGGCACGAATGAGAATAGATGAAAAATGTTTATTGGGATAGCTGAAAGAATTAAGTGCATAGCAAAGTTAGGAATTTTGCTGTCAAGTGGGTTGATAATGTTGCTCCTTGTTGTGAATCCAAAGTTCAAAACATTTCTCATCTCTGAACACCTAAACAACAATACAAGCTGAGTAGAGTGGCAGAAATCAATCGTTATTTCCTGTGGATCAACAACTTTAAGCACGAAACCCACGACAAAAGGACACGACAATTCTACAAATAAGTGTTTCGAACAAAAAATTTGCCTAGCAAGATGACAGATTCCTCATCTAACTATAGTATCATGGATCGCTAAGGTTTCCGATTTCAAAATCCACCTGAATTTTCCTACTTTTCCGCAAGAAATAAAAGTATATACTCGTAAAATATTAAGTGATGACTCAACGAACTATTGTTTCAGAAGGTCATAAACAAGTGACATCGTAAAATGAAGAGGAACATGTGACATTAAAAAATATCAATAGAAATGGACAGCAATAACTTATTCCTTTTCAGAATCAATCATTCTAATTCCTTTCATTGGAGTAGGATGCTTTTTAACTGAATTATTACTGGCAAATGTTTTCCACACGCCACCTTATTCATTTCCCCAGGATCAAAAAAGATGATTTTTCCAGGTTTAATAGCAAGCAAAACTTGAAATTTTGCCAAATTGCATTATTTAGTGATAGAATTTATCAGTGGCGGCGGAAAGCGGCTGTAGGGCCAATTTGCCAATATTCAAGATGGAGGCAGGCCCCTAAAAATAGGAAGATGACGTCTGGGTAATGTGTAGATCAATAAGAAATCACAGACAATTGAATGCTGCTATAGTTTCGTCTAAAACCGGAAGCAGCGGATTCACATGGAGTAGAATCTAACTGTACTTAAAATGTTGCATTTGTAGTTGTCTATTTGAGTCTACTTCTTGTCGGGTTCAGTGGCATGGGGTTAGGGTTCGACCGTCGAACCGGACTTATGAAGTCCGACGGGCAACCGGACTCTGAATATTTTAATCGAGTCAAATAATAGGGGGTAATTAAGTGTAATACATGCAATTCATGTTGTAGCATAGCCTATCAACTGAATACTTTCCGATCCTTCATGCACAGATGCTCATTTCCCATCTTTCAACTCAATACTGCACTTTGTAGCGATGACATATAAACATTTTCGTGAATCACTTTTTGGGGGCATCCATGTATATGTTAATCCGAAAAGTGAGTAAAATTTAGGAAAGTAACCAATGAAATTTGGTTGACAAATAAATTGACAAATGCCATTGATTAGAATATATAGGTCAGGGCTCGATGTTGTGGCGTGATAAAAACCCAGCAAATTGAAATCATATAAAGGAATGCTTTTCACGCTTTATAATACGGCAAATTGGTGTTAACTATATACAGTAGAATTCGCATATATCGGCGCCTCAAGGGACAGACGAAAACCGCCGATATACGCGAACCGCCGATATATGCGAACTCCCTGAATTTTGAAGTTTTGTGAAATCTACACGAGCTCTGAGATCATGCCATGCATCATACAATGTATATACATGTATTGACTCATGAATTATTGCGTTGCTATACTTAAATACATGTACATATTGACTTATTGTCCAACATGTACATGTAATTGTGTCTATGTAATCAATAGATATCTAAAAATTGTGCCTTTCTGAACTGATGCTTGCAACGTAAGTATCGCAAACCGGATATCACTATGTTTGTCAAAAACTGAGTATGCTTTTTGAATCAAGAAGATTGAAGCTTCTTCATGCCTACATGCTTACCTGCTATATGAAGCACAAAACAAAGAAGAGTATGCATAAATCAAGACGCTGCTAAGAGTCACGTGCAGGCGAAGCCAGCCAATCTAAGTCAATCAAGACGCTGCTAAGAGTCACGTGCAGGCGAAGCCAGTCAATCTAAGTCAATCAAGACGCTGCTGAGAGTCACGTGCAGGCGAAACCATGGAGATGGATGGGGTGGCGAGCCGCTTTCTGTCTAGAGAGAGGACATGCATCGAACTCAACAATGTTTTCGACGGTAGCTTGTGCTCCTTTGATGACGCAACAGTCACTAAGTCAGGTCTGACAATAGCATCGTAGGTGAAGGCGTTAAGAATGCAATCATCACGTCGAATGAAAGACTAATTATGTGAGATACAGTGACAAGCCTACTTATCTTTCCTCGGCTGCTAGATTCCACAATTTTGATCAAACCCCCAAACATGATCGAGATGAATTGTAGAAGATCTAAATTTTGACATGCCACTAGAATAGTTAGAATCCGATAGTCCTAACAGAATCTACAGCCATCCGCGTCCACATATACTGTCATTCTAGTGACTCTTCTAGGCAAAACACATCGCTTAAGGATTTCCAGGAAATCCGCCGTTATAAACGAATTTTTTTCTGTCAGGGACAGCGAAAATGCGCCGATATAGGCGAATCGCCGATATAGCCGAAGCCGATATAAGCGAACTCGATTATATGGAAAAGATAGGAAATTCTGCCGGGACAAAAAGAAACCGCCGATATAGCCGAAGCCGATATATGCGAATTCTACTGTATTATCATTATCTCTTTATCTAAGTTATACTCTCCGTTGCTTATCTTGACAGTCGATTTGATCAATGATGTTGTCATTTACATCAAACGTCAAAAAATTAGCAATGAGTTCCTAATGCTTACTGATTAGATTCATTAGTTTCAAAAATCAAAATCCCTCATTTCTCCTTATCCCAAAAAAATATGTATAGCGGATCTACATGCACATTGACTTTTAGGATTAATCAGAAAATTTGTTGATACAAAAGCACAAAAGGTCAATCAGAAATGGAAAATCTATCTCTGTGTTACAGTTTCCTTCATTACAAAAGTTCATAAAATACAGTATTGTATTCAGCACCGAAATAGTGAATTACAAAATATGAGGATTGATTGAGTTCGTGTAATGCACCCACTATCTAGTGATGAAACAAATTTTGAAATAGCTTAATGATAAGTATGAGAAGCTTTGTAATCGCGATTCCTTTGAAGTCCGGTGTCCGGCCGGACAACAAAAAATCCACTGTTCGGTCGGACAGCGGACGTCTGGTGCATCAGTGCACTCTGTTATCCAAATAGTTCACCCATTTATAAGGTAATTGCAGCGAGTGTCATGCTACTGCACCCAAGCATAAATATGTCCAGTCAAGTATCTTAACATAAGATAAATGGATAAGATCAAAGCAGAAAATATATGAAATTGAGGCCCACATAATTTTAAGTGCTTGTCCTGTGATACCTACAGATAGGTTCACAAGCGCGTGCGCAATGTTCTATACATGAAGTATGACATGAAAAGAGAAAAAATGATAACAACCATCATCGTCCAGAAACAAATACATGAACAACAAACGTGAAAATTCCACCAGTCTTTTGCAGACAAAATTAATTAAACCTTCGCAAGATGGCAAGCTACTGTGTAGCCTTTGATAGGCTAATCCCGTAAGCTGAGTCATGGTGTCGGGAAGTCATCGGGATAGAACAGGTCATCGACCATCCTGGAAGGGTCGCCTTATGCCGCATGTCCGGCTGGTCGGTGATGAGGACACCTGATTGCCAGTCAAAAAATCCGGCATTTTTTATCGTCTGGGACCAACTGAACGCGTCAATTGCATTTCAATCAGACTTAGGAGAAGTGCTATGATGATAGTAAATAATGCGTGTCACACTTACACATCGGTTCTGACATTGATAAATAACAACAATGTGTTCATTACGTAGGCCAGCAGTCCTTGAAAGATTAAAGATCGTTTGCTTCCTGTGCTTTTTATTAAATATCAAGTTGTCGAAAATCTTCTCTTTCTACGACAAGAACCTCTTTCGCTACTAAATATACTTCACATCTTGCTTGCAGCTCAAATGGTTCATGAACAACTCTCACATGGCTCGGAAGTTGTCTTTTTTGACTTTGACAACTGGTTCACTTCTCGACATATCTGTCCGTTGTTGTTGGGTTGGAGAATATTTTCTGGAGCTGAACGAACGAACCGGTCATTAAAAAACGATCTTATCAATCATCTTTCGGTGATTTCGAGGAAAATGTATTAATAAAGGAACTTCCAAGTCTAACTTAATCTGTTGCAAGCCTTGTAAGCGGTGTGTAAGCCTTGTTTTCGAATTCGAACTCTGTGAAATCTCCTTTCGACAAAAATAATGGAAGGTCGACACATAATACTCATGCACAAAAATGCTGAAAGAAGTTCGACATTGGCAACGTCTCGTGTATACCAGAATTTTACATAATCAGGAAATGCTGTACGAATTCGCACTTTCCATCTTAGAAATTCCAGCAGTAGGACTATTCGCACGTAGGCCTATCACACCAGAGCGGAAAGTCTCGTTTACGATGATCAATCAATCACGTTAGCAAATGCACATAAACTAGCCTACACAATGCAGTGCAAGGTAAACTGTCGAAGCAGAAGAAAAATCACATATTTCTTATAACGTTTGGTCAATGCATGAATAGTATAACCTACGCAGAGAGAGCGTCTTTCACATTTTTACTTTTGGTCGATTACTTTTATTCTTATTAGCCTACAATAGATCAAGTTTTTGATGTTCTGTTTAAAGAATTTTGCTTTGATTATGCGATGTCTCCATTGTCTTGCCTGCTTCAAAATTTAAAATTTTTGTTTATTGCAACGTCATTTTCATTGAAGTGTTAGATGATATACATATATTTCATTGATAATAATAATAAATAACATTAGAGGTGGAGAGTTCCGGGAGTTTGTCTTTGAGAGATCGTATAGAGATACGATGCGTTGAAAACAAAACACGCAGCTCCAGACATGAACATACTGACAGAGCCGAACGAAAAGAACGGCGAAAATGTGCGGCTGTCTTGTCACCAATGAAGGGCAAGGTCAAGTAAACACATTTCTGACCGTACACAAAAGGTACGGTCAGTTGCCTCGACGTCCTGATCCTGTTGTGTTTGGGCCAGCCAAGAAATGTGTTTACTTGACCTTGCCCTTCATTGGTGACAAGACAGCCGCACATTTTCGCCGTTCTTTTCGTTCGGCTCTGTCAGTATGTTCATGTATGGAGCTGCGTGTTTTGTTTTCAACGCGTCGTATCTCTATACGATCTCTCAAAGACAAACTCCCGGAACTCTCCACCTCTAATGTTATTTACAAATACAAATCTGCTTGCGGATGTGAGTACGTGGGGAGAACCAGGAGATGTCTGCGAGAGAGAGTTGGTGAGCATGTGCCGCGCTGGATCTTTTCTGATGCCAGGTGCCCGCCGCGTTCTACACGCATTCCTGCAACTGCTATTACTCGCCATCTCCAAGTGTGCTCATTAGATGTGTCGGGTGCTCGTGACCGTTTCACAGTATTATACCGCTCCCAGTATTTTATGAGGCTGTGCATATTGGAGGCCCTTGTCATTAAGTATTTTAACCCCGATTTATGTACACAGAAAGATTCCGTCATAGAAATTGACAACAATAAAACCTCTAGAATGGAAATTAAGCTTCATGCAATGCACAATAACGGCACATAAATCGCACGCATTTTCACTTAGATGCACCTGCCAACGTCTGTATGATTGGGTTAGAATTAGTCACATGTGTAAATCGAAGCTTTTAATTGGTGGTTGATGCCCCAACTTAGTTCCCCCGGATGTGCCGCGACCTTGAGTCAGTTTCCATTCTAGCCAACTTCAGATAAACAATCTATTTCTATGGATTCCGTCCTAACTTTGTCTTTACCGTGGTAATTTTTAGTGTCTTTCCTTTCCTTTGTCTGTCTTCGATTCTATTGTTTGGTGTAGCGCGCTTTCATTAGAGATGTCTATCTCAAGCTCATGTACATTTATGCATTAGGTGACATGTTCAGTTAAATTGATTGATCAATGCAATATCATGTTCATGCTCAGTTAAAATGATTGATCAGCGCATGTAAAGTCATTCCGGTGTGTTCGCCAGATGAGAACCGGACGAAAGGCCTCGAGAATAAATGTCATCAAACAACATCTTTGTGGCGTTTTTCATCTATAAAAGATGTTTTACAAATAAGAATCAACAAGCACTTGCATTGTACAGTATTTCAAAGAAGGGGCTTTTGTCCTTTACCGATGCCTTGATTACAATAAAATGTAAGCTTCACTATGCACATGTGTGAACATCATCGATAGACCATGGAAGAGACTTTCAGCTATGTCAGTGGTGAGCAGCCAAGTTGGGATAGAGGGCCACCTATTTCAAAAGGCAGAAATACAGATTGTTTCATAAAAAATGGATCACCCTTAAACATCGCCTTAACTTCAACTTTGTCTAACTCCGCCAAACTTGAACGAATTTCTCTGAAATTTGGAAGATATGTCAGTTGTGCTTACTAATATCATTGTTGGAAATTTCAAGCATGAATATTGAGTTGTTTTCCTGATATAGATAGAAAAGTAGTAGATAATTTGATCTTCATTTAGCAATGTTACACAAAATCATACCTCACTCTTATAAAATTACATTTGTTTCCTTTGTTATGTAATATGCTGTTCTACAAGCCAAAAGCTATCAAGCAAAACAAAAACAAAGAAAATCGGTCAATCAGAGCCAGTATAGCACCATTATTCATCAACAATAATGTAACTGCTACATGTGATTAACTGGACTTCATGTTCCATAGCTTCCTGACTTCGTTGCGGTGGTGTTGGCAGCACTCCTGATTGCTTTCAGCTAGAAATCTATCTCTTACAGGTTGAAAACAATACAAAGCACAAATGAACAACAACGAGATCGCATTCACAAAAGGCAAAGTAGAACTAGGGTTTTCTTTGCGCGTTTCAGATGGGCAATGAGTCATTGTCAGTGGCGAAATCAATGGGATCGGGTTGTCTGGTCTGATGAGGCATCAGTCCGTCTGAAGGATAGTGATGGTCGATTGAGATTATGGATAAAATCTGATCAGGAAATTCCGAGACATTTACATCGTCCCCGGGTACAAGGTGGTGCGACTCTACTGATTTTCGCTGGCATTTGGACCAATGACCGCTCTGAACTTCACATACAGCAAGGAACCATGAATTCTGAACGCTATGTGAATGTTTTACGAATGAACATTGGCCAAATGACAGATCAACTTGGTGATCCATCGACTAGGTTATTTATGGATGATAATGCTACGTGTCACAGGAGTAGTAGAGTCAACTTATGCAAGTCTCAATTAGGGCTTAGGACATTATCTTGGCCAGCTCGTTCTCCTGATCTGAATCCCATAGAAAATGTATGGAGTATTCTAAAACGTAACGTTCGTCGTTCACTGCTACCTACAGATGGCGTATCACAACTTACGTCACTGTAAAAAAGAGAGTGGAGAAAGTTAGATCAGTCAAAAATCAACGATATCATCGAATCAATGCCTAGACGAATTGGTAATGTCATTGACAATAAGGGTAGGGCCACAAAGTATTGGCTTCTTCAGTACCGTTACTGTATCATAGTTTATCAGATTATATAAGGACATTTAAATATATTAGGGACATGAAATAACATGAAAAATGCTTTCTGTATCATACTTATGTTTTATTTTATCAAATTTTAGGATGATCCACTTTTTATGAAACGAACTGTATGTTCAAATTCCTTTATTGCGTACTTTTGAACGTAATTTTGAGGTCTGTATTTTACATTCTAAAGTCTATTAAAATTGGCTCACTAAGTCATTAGTTAATGCTTTTGCAAATTCTAAAGAAGATCAACCTCAACCTAAGAAGCATCTTTCAAAGTCGGAGTCGGCTATTTTTATATCACCGATTCAAATAATGTCGGCCGCTTTGGATGTGAGAATCGGTGGCGGGCCCGCGGGTCATGCGTGTCATGCGGGTCACCACTGAGCTATGTGGTTTTCCACTAAGTGCCTTCCCGCCAAGTGACTGACACCCTATTCGCAACCATTTTCCATGATCACTCCTAATTTCAACACTTTTCAATCTTAACGGCTACTAATATCTACACCTAAAAATTATCATTCTACATCTCTATCTTACTATGGAATTTGCGGCACACAACTGCAAAAGTTTGCTCACCACAACTTAAGATAATAATGAAAATGGAAGAAATATGTTAGGATGTATACATTAAACAGTTCATGCTAGACTTAATGTCTGTAACATGCCGCTCCCCTTAGTTCTTGGATCGCTCGACAACAAATGGATAATGTTATATTGTTGATATTGTAGGCAGCTGCTTGTGCTGCGATTGATTTCATTGAATAAACAAATCTCTCAGCTATAAGAAATAGTCTGAAAGTTCCTACTATAATCTGTGTAGTATTATCAATTAAATGAAGTTATCTCCACCCAACAATCAATTACTTAGGATAATGTTCGATAACAGAACCAATTAATTCCATGGTCTTGTGATGCATGCTCATGAAATCCGTTCCCAATATTTCTTTTTTCTTCTACTTATGTTCTACTTTCTGCCTTACTTATGTTTTCAGACAGGAAAATATCTTGACATGCATTTTGTGGGATTCGAAATACAGTTTCGTCAATTCGTAAATAGTTTTCGGACACTTATGATCAATTTGTATGATTAATTGAAATGGACAAATTGCTCTCATGCCAGGGCTTCCGATTTTCTGTAACTTTCGTCAATTGATCAAAAATTTATTGGCTCTCAAAATTTGATAAAAGCGAAGTAAAGTAAAGAAGGTAGCTGGGGTTGGGGTAACCGAAATTCAGGTTTCTTTGGATTTGACAGATACTTACTGAAGTTACTTTTTATTAAATTTGGGCGCAACAAAGGTGTTAAAAGTCAAATCTTTCAAAGAAGCAAAGGGATTGAAATTAGGGATTGTCTTAGGGATTGAAATTTGAGTCCGCACCCCATACCCACAGAAGAACCTGTGGGATTCCCACGGAATCCTCATAACCTCACAGAATGAGGCACCTATATAAAATGCCATTTTTCTTCATATAAAAAAACTGATGTTCAGCTTTTCAATCTCAGTAGAACTTAAAACATGATGAGATCCAGCAACCGCCTTTGATGATTGGACTATAGCATGACGGTCTTCACTAGTCATTTTCATCTAGAATTTTCAGGATTTTCGTGCCCACCCCTCGAAATTCGTGCCCATGCACTGCTACCAGCTCAAAGTACTTACTGCTCCACATGCATGACTATAAATCGCTTTGTAATTGAATTGCATAATCTTCATATTGGTTTTTTGAGCCCATAAATGCACATTTGTTGCATATACATGTATATACATGCAATAGAAACTAGTCAACTGAAAATATGCCGAAATGCCTAGAAATGCACTCTGTACTTAGCTACAAGTACGAGTATTATTCGTAGTACGTATATTACGTGGAAAAGTTTGTAAAAATCATTTCTTATTTGGAACAGCATTATCATCGTCACTGTCAAGGTAAACACTGATCCTTCTTTTCATGAACTTTTGAAATTCCAAAACTTTCTGAACTTTCTGGAAACTTATGAACTTTCTGATTCCAGATTTTTCTCATCCATTAGTTTCGATATTTCATTCAGAAGAACCTTCAGATTTTCATCCGCATCCTTCAGACTTTTCAGAGTCTCGTCATATCTTCCTAATATGAGCCTTTTCGTTTTATCAATTTTGATTTTCAGCTCATTTTGTAATGTTGGTTTCTAAGTTGGTTTGTACTACTTCAAGCCTTTTATAAGCTTTTTGGGGCATGCCTTTGGTCGTGGGTTCACCTGCTGTGATCGCCCAAGATGTTAAAGGAACCGAAACGAAGTGTAGGCAATTGATCAGCTTGCTGATATGACTAGTGCATCTTTGTAGGATAAACTCGTCCAATTTGGAGGCACCTCTATTTTGGAGGTATTTAATTTGATCAAATAATTTTCTTGCTTAAAGAAATCCGATATTCTGCACTTCACGCATGGATACCTAATATGTAGTATGTAGGCCTACGTCAATCATGTTAGAATGAACAAATGTATTGACTGAACATTTGTTGCAAGTTAGAAACTCAATGCAAATCAAACTAGATCAAAATGCACCTGCTATGTACTTAGCTAATTCATTGAAAAGCAAGTATTTTTTCATTACTTGGCTGACGATGAATCGGTAAACACGCATTGCTGCTGCTAAGAAGGCAGTGGCAGTACAGTCACTAACAGTCAGCAGAATATCAATCTATAAAGCCTCCAGGCAATACGGCATTCTCGAGACTACATTGAAGAGACATGTCAAAACTTCCATCAATCCGAATCCTGGTAACCCACGATCCCTAATCGACAGCCAAGAGCGGGAGTTAATGAAGTATTGGAGTAAAATGAAGTAAGGATATGGTTCGGATTGAAAGCAATCGATATGATTCGTTTTGCGAGTACTATGGCTGGAAATAACAGTTAAATTGGCTGGAACTGCCGGTCCTCCTTCAAAAGACGTGACAATATTTCAGTGAGGGCGCTCGAGCCAGTAGCCCACTATCGAGAAATGATTGGGAAACGCGTTATGACGGACGACTTCTTCGACAAGAACGGAGCTTAGGGAGCTTTCCAGATGCCGAACTGTATTTGGAAGATAAGTCTCATCTCATAGGCCTACGGTTTACAATCTGGATGGAACTAGACTTAAAATGTCGGGAGGATCTAGGCTCACGGTGGCAATCAAAAATAAGCTATATTCATGGTTTATTGTGTTGACAATTTCTATTCTGAAGCTGTGGGATATCCAGTTGAGCCTCAGATCATCGATACAGGTCTACTGCTCATTGGCAGCATCAGTCATCAAGAAATATTAATGGTAAAACCTAATTGATATGTTGAATGAACAAAGAAATAATTATAATACCAATCTCATGGTAATTCCTTTCATGTGTGCACTATACAATCAAATACAGCCACCAAATTGGAAGAGTATACTATACTATCAAATTAGCGTTAATTAGAGTTTACTGTCAAATTAGCTGAGTCATCTATCATTTTTCTGATTGGTTTTCTTCTGTACGTAAATGAACCAATGGTGTGTTAGAGTCAGAAGTGGTTCCCTGAACTATGCTGAAGAGTAAATATAGCTCGATCGAATAACGTATACCTGCACTCACAGAATTAGATTGTTTAATCGTATCACTTTGCTAGAAGTGCAAACTGATTCAAACAGATGGCACATGAAGGAACTTAATAAGTGGGCAAGAAGTAATTTTTAATACCTTGCAGAGATAGGAAAAATAGTTGTGCGTCGCTTGCGGATTGCTCTGAAATCCTTCAAAATGCTCCGATCGCCACGACTCCTTCAGATTCGAAGAATTCAGGTCATTGCGCAAAAGTTTTCTCGATAATGTTGGGTCCTCCGATCACTTTAAAAAAAGTTAGCAGGCGCATGAAAAAACGTTCACAAACTTCTCTGTAGAACTTGACATCGACTGTCTCTTTGCTGTGTGATCCGGTTGATAACAGTCACTGAAACTTCGCACAATTTGGCGTGTTTAATATTGAACTGGCTGCTCATTGTTCGATTGCTATGGTATTTAGTCAGCACATTGTGCCATTTCATTTACGTTACATGTTCCAATGTTTCCCTTCTAGTCAACCGGAAGAAGAGATGACCTGTCTAATTCTGTGCCTGCACTGCTTCGTTATATATTTTTTAAAAAGAATTTGATTTCCGGAATCAGCAACGACTTAAGTTGTTTAATACATACAATGAATTAATGCATGAAGCATACAGTTATTAATACAGATTGTGTTCGAAAATTCAGATGATCTCAGAAAAAGATGGGCACGAATTTCAGGAGGTCCAATTTTCGTGCCAATTCTCATTTTTCGTGTATTCGTGTCCACTTTCGACAAATTCGTGCCCAAATCCGACCACTGCAATTACTTTTTGTCACCTCAACTAGTGCATTACTTTTACATGTGTGAAGGTCGGTTCGCATCTATCTGCATTTTTATGCAGAAGAAGATGGTCCGTATTACAGAACGACGGTTCTGTTCTACAAATGCCTCCCAGTGTTTAAATCATATCGATTCCAAAATCCAGAGCAACTAATTCAACGTAGGAAAGTACATCAAGGTAACAAAAATTAGAAATTAAAAAAAGCATGCTGACGACTAGGTGCAGATTATGATTTAGAAGAAAATTTTTATATCCTAATATGTCTAAAAATTTAAAAATACTTACTAGAAGGACAAACTACGGTTCTCCTCTCCTCATGTGTAATGAATTGGCGAGTAAGTCGTTCTGTTCAAAATTACTTAAATATATTGAAAAGATTCTATTTAACAGTCTGCCCATTGTGATGATAAAAGGACAGGTCTGTTCCTAATCAAAATACCAGATCTAGCTAACACAGCGGGATTACGCTATCTATAATCTACCAGGTGTGCAAGAGAATTAATATTAGTTCCCTAAGCTAAAACGTGAAAAAAATTCTACAAAATATGCATACAAATTATTTGACTATTTTTAAAGAGGTCATAAACAAGAACTTTGTCAGGACGATCGCGTTTCGACCGCTAAGTCCTGGACGCTCAAACCCAACCAAGCGCGGTCCTGTACATTTAAGATGCACAGCCTCAAAAATTAAATTTACAGTAGAGAAAAATTAGCATCTATCAAAAAAAAAATAGAGTCACTATTGACTGAAATGTACCTCAGGCATTTGAAAGAAGGACAGAGTCCAGCCAGTAGAGGTTATGATTGAGAAACGTGAAAATATACTGAAAGTTCTCATCGCAATTCGTCACATCTGCGGGATTCATGACAAGTTGAAAAGAGGAAGACGCTGGTGGATTCGTCCAGCTTTTCAACGTCGACTTGTTTACAGTGAATTTTACAGGTTTATTCCTGATATTCGCGACAGCAAGAGATCTTCTTCAAGTACTTTCGCATATCGAAGGATAGAAACAATCATCCATTATATCTGGTTTCTCAACAAATCAAAAAGTCATCCTTTCGAAAGCTGTCTGTTGAGATGAAAGACTGACCATTACCTTGAAATATTTGTAAAGTGGGTGTTCTCAACAAGACCTGTCATTTCTTTTCAAAACTCAGTATGAATCTGACCATATTTAGACCATGTGTTAGACTACATGCACGTTTCACAGCGGCGTCGATGTCAGCCAATCTCAGCCAATCAACGTCAACTACAAACTAGGGTGCGGCGATGTTTTATTTTCCCCAACGATCGATTTAATTTCGATTTTTCAGAAAAATTTCGATTTTTTTCCGATTTCGATTTTTTTGTAAACCAAAAAAGAAATCATTTCAAAACAGTCTGAGCTTTATTTTCTAATTACGTGTAAGTGGGCGATACATGCATGACAAACGTCTCAAAATATCGGCCAATACTGAATCATATGAAAGCATATTGTGAAGTCTAATTAGAAAAACGCATTACCCCCTACTCATTCAAAAGTTTACTGTTGCGTCTGATTTTGATCAGTTGCCGTGCGCGCAAGCCACTCAAATTTGCACGACTGGGTGTTATGGTATTGCCCGTTACACTTCCTAGTCTTTCCGAAGCCGTGTTTGTTGCTGGAATACACAAGAATTGTCGGGCAATCCTGGCCAAATTTGGAAGATTCTGCAGTTGATTCTTCCAGAAGGCAAATTTCTTGTGGTCGGGTGCAGGATTTGTTTACTCCACCAATTCGACATATCGCTGCCACTCCATCATAGCTCGGTCTTTGATGTTTTTGCTATCTGATTCCACCGGAGATCTAATTTTCATCTGCGACCACAGGGAAACACGTTGTTGTTTCTCATCAGACTTTTCTTGGCTCACTCGTGCAGTAATCACCTTCTCTTCTGTGTGAGATTATTTCTGCATGAAGTCGACAATACGCGCGACGACAATGTTCTTCGCAACATCAACTTGTGTGGAAGAGAGAATACGTAGAAATCGTGGATCGATCGCAGAAGCGACCAACAGAATTGGTTGTTCAGTACCAGTTGTCACTTGTTCAATTCTGGATTTCATCGAGTTCAATATTGTGACTTTGAATGAAGTCAAGGCGGTGGGGACGTCGATAGATCCAATGAGTTCAGTCAGGGTTGACAGTAGAGGCAGGATAAGATTGATCGAAGGAGACAGTTCACAACACAAGTCACGAGTAACTACCTCGAATGGTGCCAACAATGATGTCAAGGTTTCGAGTAATTCCCACTCGCTGTTTTGGAGAATCAGTGGAGGATTGCGTGAATTCCGAATTTCGAGCAATGAGCGATTGATTACTTGACGATTTTCTATCATCACTGACCAAGTATAGAAAGATGAGTTCCATCGTGTTGGAACATCTTGCGGAATTCTTTGAACCGATTTTCCAGATTCTTGCTGCAGATGATTTAGAAGTCGAACTCCAGGATTGCTACAATGGAAGAAGCCAGCTATCGCTCGACAAGATTTCCGAAGATCATTAGGTGCCTCACAGGCTGTGAAGGAGTCTTCAGTACACAATTGTAGTGTGTGAGCCATGCAAGGCATCCAAGGAATTCCAGTCAATTCAATACCTCGTCGAACATTGCCAGCGTTGTCGGTCACTCCAGCTTCGAATATCTGATCATTAACATCGATGGACATTTCTTCCATTAATCCACGCAGACACTGTGATATCGTTTCTCCAGTATGGTCTCTATCCGACGAATTGAAAGGTTCAACTCCGATGCAATAGGAATGTAGCCGGTAGTCGGCGTCAATAGAAGATGCAGTCACTTCTAAGAAACTCTCATGATTCTTAGCGTCGTAGAAATCGAGAGTTATTGCGTATGACGGGAAATCATTCTCTTGGAAAAAGTTCTGCATTTTCACATCGATTTCTCGTTCCAACGTCGGAGGCACAGTGCGCCGCATTTTGGTCTCACTAGGAATGTCATATCTGTCGTTCAAGCATTCGACAAACTTGCGAAAATGTTCATTTTCGACGAAACGAATATATACATGTAGACATCCCTCAGCGATATAGTTTGAGCAAGTAGACGATCGAGCTTTAGAGCTTTGGCACTACCATGTGGATATTTGTGATAAACAACAAAGGAAGTTTCGATGGTTGATTGACGAGATGGAGATGGCTTTCTTTTCATCGCCTTCTTTGCTTTCTCCTCTGACATCTGCTGAAGATCGGAGTAGATTTTCGGATGATTGTCTTTCAAATGTCTGAACATATTGGTAGTCGATCCATCCTTCACTTTTACACTCGGATTCCTACAGCCACCTGTGAGACATTTCGCTGACGTCTTGCAATTGTCTAAAGTAAAATAACGATGTATTTGTGATTTCTGTTTCGTGGACATAACGACGGTAGGGGGAGCGTAGAATGCCGAAATTGACTACAGCATAGCCCTCTCGATCGAAGGCGATCATGATAACAATGTCTAAAACCAATCAGCGTCCCAACGAGTTTCGTCACTTGCTGCTCACCCTAAATCAACTATTTTTATAGTGATCTATCAACTAAGAAATAGTGCACGGAGTCAAGGACAATGCCAACGCCGCTGACTCGCAGCTTCAACCACAGAATTGGCTTCAACTGACATCACAGATTAGTCACACAATAG
The DNA here is from genome assembly GCA_907163375.1 of Prostheceraeus crozeri. Taxonomy (NCBI): domain Eukaryota; kingdom Metazoa; phylum Platyhelminthes; order Polycladida; family Euryleptidae; genus Prostheceraeus; species Prostheceraeus crozeri. The sequence goes on from CAJQUW010007312.1 coordinate 31,508, forward strand.
ACTGCCTGAGCCGATTCTGGCTGATAGCAGTAGCAGTCTAGCACAGCAACTTGTTTGATGATCAAGTAACCATCCTACATGTAGCTAGCTGGGAGGAATCACAGATAATTTCAATTAAGAAATCGTTCTCGTGTATCAATTCGATCGTGTGTTCAATTATGAATTGGGAAATGTAGCATTTATTTATCAAAACGAAAAAATCGAACTGAAAATCGCGATCTCTTTTGATTACCGATCGATTTTCGATTTTTCAATTCCGATCGATTTTTTTCCCGATCGATTTAAATCGCCGCACCCTACTACAAACCTTACAGTGTTCTGTAAAAGTTGAACATCGACCAACTTGTCTGTATTCAACAAAATCCTTATTCTGTGTTCACAGAAGGAGGATGACTCATCCCCACAAACTCCTTCCTGTTTTACAGAGTAGGTATTCTGTAAAAGCAGAACGCAATCCGTATTACAGAACTGAAAATATAGAGCGATGCGAACCGGCCTTAACACAACCGAACTCAGACGACGACTACATTTGTATTCAATGATTCCCAGGTCGTCAGAGAGCAGGTTCAATTAGCCAGCATTGATCATTGGTGGAGCTTCAAACTGAAAGCGTATTTCTTAGCAAGTTTCCAGCAAGCAAATTGAGATCCTTTCTGCTTTTTGGCAAACGAGTCAAAAGAAATTTCGATTCAAGGTCATCCATCACTGCGAAATAGTACTGTTATGTTTCGACAGTTGTTTCTACGTAGTTAATTTCTTGACAAACTTTGGCTGCGTTTTGCTGTTTTCTAACCAGCTTTCTTTTCAGCTGCAAGTAAGTTCTATACTGCGTCTGTAGCAGGATGATCGATCTTTGCGCACTTTTCGGCTATCGATCTTTGTCCAATCAGAACAGACGGCCTGTTGCTAGAGTAAGCACGATCGATTATTGTTAGTGAGGCAGACGTGGAATGCTCGCTATATGAGTCACTACATAGATAGGAAAAGCGGGAAAAGATGTTATCACGATGTTGATTGAAGTCTTCGGATGACCTATCAGTGGTATAGCGGAATGTCTTTCGTGCTACCAAAAATTTCGTTGCACCACTGACTTTGCCACTGCATGAGTATTACGGCACTGACGATGTTTAGAAGATCATTTTTGGTTCGGTGAAATTGAAATGAAAGTCATTCATAGCGAAGGCTGCGTTGTCTACTCCGAGTAGGTGCTAGTTTTTGATCAATTTTATACTAAAGATAGAAGTTGTTCTTTTATGATGTCGTTCACTCCATCACTGACTTGGAATAAGCGTACTCTAGGAAGTAGGTTTACATAGAATGAAAGAGAAATGAATGTGAGTTTAATCGGATGATTATGGTTTTACATTCCCTGAATTCAAACAAAATCGTATTTGGTGTCAAATTAGACACGAGAAGATGATAGAAATCGAAGCGCATCGTGCTACACCATGGACACAAAATCTTAGGGATAAGACGAATTCATGTATGAGTACAACCACAAATGAGCTTTTAGTCAAACTTTATCAGCATATCCTACTAATATCACCCTATTTTACTGTAGTTGTCGTGGTTTTCTTATGCATTGGATTTACTGAGGATTTTGATGTGTCTCTGCGAGAAGCACCGGATCGGGACCAGAGTTGGAACAGGACCGGGTCTGAGAACGGGCCGGGCCTGTAAATGGGAAACTCGCACGGGCCTGAACGGGCCTACTTTTGATGCATGGGCCTGTAATTCCATCAGAATGTAAATGAAATTGTGACCGTTTTCCAATTTCATTCTGATCTGTTTTGTCAAATGGCTGCGAGTGACATGCTAAATCAATCTCTGCAGGTGTGTCGCACGAATCGGGGTGTCATGGATGACATTAACTTAAAGGAGTTAGCGGCCGCATAGCTCACGATGAAGGGGGTGTGTATAACGCTTTTGTTTGTTAAAGACTCTCATTCGCAGTTTGTATCGGGACCACGTACTGCGTTACGCAACTTGTTTCGAGGAATTGCTGAATTGCTATCTTTTGATCCAACTATGATAAGATATGAAAGCCAGAGATGGAGAAGGGAAAGACATACAAACAATTCATTGTTTGAATGAGTCAGAAATTCCCAGTGTCTGTGTATGCATCTTGCATGACAAGCCAGATGTTAAAGCTAGCATATTACCCCTTGCCTAAAAGCATTAAAAAGTTCCACATCCTTGAAAGTATTTGTGGGACGGTCAATAAGCAAAAGCGCGTATTTCGATAGAAAGATTGCATGCTGGGGTGTGAAGACTGTAAATTTTTGTTGCAGTCTTTTTTTGCGAATTTTTGTTGTTGTCTTAGTGATCCTTCATTTCTCATCCTACTTCTGTGCAATATTTCTAACTTCTTGATTCCTCCAGTCATGGACGAATTCATGATTTTAACAATTCCTTCGCAGTATATTATTTGGGACTGCTGGCCAACGAGCCAAACTACAATTTTAGAAAACGTGACGTTTTGGTAAGTTTAAAACTTCAGTCATTTGTCCATCGCAGCTTCAAAAGTTTATGGAGTTTATCTGCTATGAAGATACTTTGGACATAGCACATGAATTGCTAAAATTTCACAGGACTTATTTTGCGCTCTCAACAAGGCTACAATGTCAATATTATACAAAAATGAGGCCTTAATAGTTCCAATTTATAGATAAATTGTGCATTAAAATGATGCGGAATGCAGTTTTTCGTGTTGTTGCCAGTCACATGCTTAGTCATAGCAAGCGTGTAACGTTTCAATTATTCACATGATTATGTAAATTACATAATTTCTAATATATATAATTATATAATTTCTAATTCATAATTAATTAATGACAGATACCCTCTTCCGACCATTCTGGTTGCACCACTGTTAACGATATTTATATTTTACCAAACGGGAATTGTTTTAGAAATGTATCAACTTTATTTACGATGTATAATATAATCGTGGTGACATCAAAATCCGCTAAATTTTCATTAATCTTGTCGAATTGGGTGTATTATTCAACTAGTTAAAACTTTCATTTTCTGAGCAGTACTACAATGAAGCATCTGAGGACATACTTAATTAGATTTTACATAGGCCTACTGGCAGCAACTGTAATGCACAAGTTTCGCCTATTCTTCGTGTCAATGGTCTTTCACATTGCTTCTCAACAGTTATATTCTTTTTTCAGTTACATCCTAATCTATCTTGCTTTTCTCGTGAGTAGCCGAATGTATTGAAATTAGACGGTTCCAACTCTGATGAGGACATTTTGCACTAAAGATGAGCGTCGGGTCGGGTTCCAAAAATTCGGATACCCGAGTCGAATAAAATTTCAACCCGAACCCGATGTCGGGTGGGGTACAAATGTCTGACTCGAACCCGACCCGACCCGACCCCGACAAAGAGTGCCAGAGTCCGACCCGACCAGATTATATTCGAAAAATCAGAAACATTTCTATATATACAGCTAATGTTTGATCCTGATGTGATACCGGGCGGTATTCTAACTTCTTAGTAGTATTATTTTAGTATTTTATTAAAATACGTAGTAGTTAGTATATTATTTTCTCTAGGCTAATAAAGCATTCAAACAAATACTAAATAAGTAGCATAATTACCCACGAAATTTATATAACCTACAACACATGACAAAATTCGGAATCTTTACAAAAAAATCGACTGCTTCGCGATATACACGAGTATTATTAGGTATGTATATTATAGGTATTATATTATGTATACCTATATGCATACCCTATATGCATTATGTATTATAGGTGTAGCAGCATACTCCTTCCATAATGTGGAAGTAAATATGATAGAATGATGAATAGATGGTTGTTGCACATGAGATATTGAACGAGTAGAATTAGTGAAGCCTATGGATGAGCAGAGAAATTAGCCTAGTCTTCATGGATGTTTCAGCGACACTTGGTTTATTATTAGATTAACCTCAGCCTGGTTCAAATTCTTCCAATGCTGCTAAAGAGGTCGGTAGGTCCAGCTAACCAAGATCCTCCATACAATTAGTATGCAAAATGAAAGAGCATATGAATTCACATCAGAAATATAACGAGAGAATGTGAGTAACATATTTTTCCGTTTCCGTACAAAAGGACTAGGGCGAAATGGGGACACTGGCACATGCTAATATGAAACCCATTTTGTTTATGTGTTAATTTATCTGGTAAATTTCAATCCTATGGTCTGATTAAATCTGTTTAGTCCATGGTTACTAGTTTAGGTGATTGTTTATATTACTTGAACATAAATATTCCACAGATTTGATGATTAGGAATCAGTGAGATAAATGTGGCTATCGGTTGGAGACTGCTTGCCTCCACTATACTTTCTCGGTTTCTAATGAGTCCTAAGACAGTGATAGAGATACTTTCAGCATTATTCTCAAATACACAAATGTACTTATCTTATTCACAGTCTGCTTTTAACAATGCACGTCGTGCGTATAGATAGTTGATGCAATCACTGTACAAAAATAAACGATCAAAAATATCATCAGACTTCTATCGCACAAAACATCGAATTAATGCTTCACTTTTATGTAGAAATATTATGTCTATTAGTACATGAATGTGCAGCGTACGGTTTAGATATCTTTATGTACAGGAAGACAAATAGATCATCCACAATTAAGAAGCTTTCTCTCAAACATTCCTAGCGCATTTTTCGTGAACACAAAAAGCGAAAGCAGGAAATCGCGAGAAAGCATTTCAGATATCGACTTGGCGTCTCTTCACTAAGCCTAACATTCCAAATTTAATTGAAAGCAATTGATGTTTAAGTTTTCCTCGTTTTCATCGAGATATTAAATAAGGAGAAGAAAATTCTAAAGACCTTATGAATGCAAATTCTGCTTGTATTAGTAAGAAAGACAGAACAAAAAAGGACAATATTATTGAAATTCTTTTCAAAGGCGTGCTTTGAATTTGACGATAAATTTCACATGAATTAAAATGAAATTTCATGAGAAGATGAACAACTGAAGAATATTGATAATGTAGAACATCAATTTGAATATGATTGCAAAATAACATCTTATAGTAAGCACTCAGATTCCTTGCTCGGTTCGAGTATGGGGTCTGAATTCTAGATTGAGCAAGATGGTACTAATCGGAGCTGTATTGTATTGGAGGTAGCTCTCTACATTTTCCGTTTTTTTGTGGTTAGATTTGAGCCGTTTACGTCCTGATTTCTAAAATGGAGTTAGATCGCTGAGACATGGGATCAATCACCATCATCACATCAATCGGAAGCTGATGTCCGTAATGTTTTCTCTTTTGCGAGTGTCTATTGTATTTTCAATTGGTCGATTTCCAAATGGAGGAAGCATTTTTATTGAACAGACTTCTCACATCTGCCACCGAAAAAAACATCCTGGCGAATGTACTGCTGCATTCAACAATAAAGTGATAATTTAAGAGTCGAAATGTAATTTGCTTAATTACTTGCATACTTGGGTATGTATCTCAATATCTTACGTAATATTGCTGATCCACCATTGAATCCACACGAATGGGAGCGTAGAATATCGATTTCATTACTGCAACCACATTATGAAGAAGATGATACAGCACCTGCCTAACGCCGACATCAGAGAGCGGTGTCTTCTCAGTTCACTTAACCCTCTGTCTATCGATGGGCAAAATCGCCCTCATGTCGCATTTTTGTTACAGACCTTTCAAAACCAAACCGCGCGAGTTAATTAACTCATATTCAGCTTTGCAGCAACGTGACGAATCTGATCAAAGAAAAAATGATATCCCCGATTTGTCCGCAGTATACTCTTTCCATTATGAGTCATCTTGAATGTAGATCTTTGGAAACCAAACAAGATATTCTCTGAATTTGTAGAGAGCATTGCGCGGTTCCGCTGTGAGTTTCGATTATAAGGTTTCACAGCGTCCGGATAAAAACTTGATTTCATATTTTCCTGAGTTGACTTTTCTGGAACTGAGCGGTTTGTTTTAAGTTGAACAGCTCGAACGAAGGAGGACTATATTTTCTGACTTCTTAAAATCACAAATGACTTTCAGGTTCATAACAGGAAAAATGATTACGTGGGAATATTCGAACATTCACGATGTCATCCATGCAGAATGTTTATCGTTGAGAGAAGCGTTAGACAGCAAAATGTACGTGATGGCGCATAGGTGCAATCTCTTAACGGCGACTTTCAATTGTCTCGAAGTACATAGCGCAAACTTCGCTAGTAGAAGGGCTAATGAGTGAGTTCACCAAATGAGTCAAACTGTATTACTAAGCTATCTTGTCATACCGAGAGAAAATAGAATAAAGGGCTTCTTTTTCAATAGATTTTTTCATTGAAAAGGCTTTTGCAAATCACAAAGATCGAGAAAAGTGATGAAAAAACACTTCACAGCATGTGTATATAAAACGAATGGCTTCCAATTACTTACCATGAATGATTAAATGACATTGAATTAGCGATCCTGTGTCCAATCTATACACCTAAATCATTTGGAAAGATATCAATGGAGAACAAGAGCTGCGCGTCAAATAAATCGGTTATGAAATCCATAATCGTACGATTATTGTTTCCACGATTAATCATGCGATTGAAAAGGATGGTTAGATGGTCGAGAGCCTGTTAATATCAAGGACTGAAGATCCCCTATTTGAGAATATCCTTGGATAAGTGGGTTCTAATCTTGTGCTTTGATGACCATGGTTGGGGGCAACAAAAGTTAGAAAGGGAATTTTTACGGAATCAAAGAAACTTTGGTCATGCTTTTGATGTTCCAATATACTTGAAATAGTAATATAGGAATACAGTAGAAAGCAAGCTATCGCTTTTCAGATATTGAATGGATTTATTGATAGAGTTAAGATATTGAAATGTTGAAAACAAAATGCAATTTTTAATGAAATGATTAAGATAAAATTTAATGATTCGTTATTATGCGATTAATCGCGCGATTATGAAATCCATAATGCTACCATTCAACTTTTATTACCAAATACATGCTACTGGGTTACAATATTTCGGTCTTATAAAACATCAACACCCATGGGCCGCAGCTGCAACAGTGTGCCACTAAGCCCTGACAGGACAGTCGCACATGTGTCCTCTGAAGGATCAATCATTGACCATTTGGTTAATTGGAAAGCCTAATCTCGTCCAGCACTGGGAACAAATCACCCTGGGATGAATAGAGGTCAAAGTGAAGTAAAAGTTAACCGTTCAAATGATCTCAATATTCAACGATTAAATGACCGGATGCATTTTCACAATGCTACAATTCTATAAGCAAAAACCTGCCGGATAAAAGGTTTTGAGCTACATATGAAAATCATATGATGCGGAGTATGTAAGCATGAATAAGTAAAATATAATCAAAAGTTAATAGAGCATCCATAAATTTTGATTGGAGTCAACATGGTTACTATAGGACAGTTGACTAACTTTCAGACTTAGCATTTTGATTCTCATGTTTGCATGTAGCCACATCTACATGACTGCCTGTCTATCTTGAAAACATCAATTTCATCAGCAAAAATGATATTTGACTGATCAATGAAGTTAAGTGCATTATTGAAAGTTGCAAGTTTCGTGTAGGTCACACGCCTGACGAGTTGAAGCTCAATCAAATTTGGAGTAGCTTAAATGATGCAGATGTTTCTATGGAAAGAAGATTACATGATTTCTTCATTCATTCGTTCAGTTTAAATTTTGTAATTCGTAGAAATCAATATATGGGGGACGCGACATCTGCGTTGATTAAAAATTGAAGAAAATCATTCTCGTTTGCACGTTCTTGCTCTGTTCCTCATGACAAGCGAGCAGAGCCTGGTGTCAGATAATCAAACAGCACAGCATTTTATTACCTAAATAAGTTGATTATACAATGTTCAAGTAGTCAGCAGTATAATAATTTTGACCTTTACAAGTTCGATGTGAACTTATAATAATTTTGTATATGTAATGAGGTTGATGATAGCGTTGAATTTGCTTCACATTTCAAGCTGCAGAACCAATTCATTCGAATAAGAAATTCAGTAGGTTCCATCCTATCAGAAAACTTAAAAGTTCAAGCTAGTTTAAAAACTTGGGGAAGAAAAGGATTCGGTCCTTAAATATTTATCAGCATAAATTAAGTCCATTAAGTGAACTTAGCAATCAGAATATTAATAATATTAACAATAAAGAGTACCTCACCTCGAGATTCAGAGAGAAAAATTCAGTATATTTTCAAAATTATTGCATCCTGCATCTTGTTGAAGTAATCTATTTTTCGATACAATAGAAGTCAGCTCGGAATCGCTTATAAACAATTTCGGAATAGAACGAAGTTAATTCGATACATTGTATATTCTTATCTTCAAACGAATTCATGTAGCTGATTTCAATAGATGAAAAATTTATGAAATTGAAAGAAAAATTGCAAAAATGTTTTCAATTAGGAGAATTCTCTGTACATAATGGGAAAGCATTCATATCGCTTACTATTCAAAAGAAGTTAAATTTCCAGTTGCGCACATAAATAACAACTTTTTGATAGCTAGCACTACAACAAGGATATTTGGATCAACTTTACCTCTCTCTGTAAAAATTTGTCGGAAATTGATCTCAAAACTCCAGACTAATAATTTAAGGAAATGGACAATTTCTAGCATACCAATTTGAGTGAAATAAGAGTTTCTTATAGGCTTGAGAAATGCGGCTGAGAGCAATGCATGTGGATAAGTGAAACGGCAATCCAAGCGAGCATCGTTTCCAAATTACTGTATTTCCTTGTAAATTGTAGCATGGACAGCTAGAAATCTATGGACTGATCGCAGATATCCAGGCAATACCACTGGAGGTCTACTATACCAAAAATAAAGTAGTGGAAAACAATTCTACTTTATCAAACTTTATCGAAGATGGATGTGGAAAGAAAGTAAAAGGATGGTGTCACGCAGCTGATTTATTTTGCACTGATTTTGTCCTTTTATGCACTCTTTCTGAAGATTCCATGGAGAGGTTCTTTGCTACACAGTAAAAAAAGCATGAAAACTCTCACGAGAGCGTCATATCCCTTACAACATAAAACATTCCCTGAAATTACTTCATTTATCGATTCGTCAGAAAATCACTCGTTTTAGAAGTTTCACAAAAATACATCTTGATGCCCAGCGAGGGCCAAAATCTCAGAAAGCAGCATCTGGCTATTTTTCATTTCATCAAAAAATACACCAATATTTCAAAGAAATGCAATGCAAAAATGACTCGGATGACGCAATCATCCGCTGTTGACTGCATTCTGATAGTGTGTGACAATTTTATCTACAGCATCAAACAGTGCAAAATGGAGCTTCAGAATGAGAAGCAAGAAGGCGATTGTATTCTGTGCATTACTTGCCGACACTTCTTGCAACATAACCCGGAATATAATATAGAATACGTTTGCTGCTTGAATCAATAGGCCTATATGCATCGGGCTTTTCATTTTAGATATCATCATATTTGATACTAAATTTATGTCTTCTGCACGTGGAGGTCATTTAACATCGAGACATTCATGCATCTCGTCAAAAATTAAATTCGAGTACTTCATCAAAGAAACAGCTTTAATTCGTTTCTTATTCTGCAATATTTGACTGAGTGACTGCTCTACGACAAAATTCAAAGCTACGATGTTCATCAGAATCAGGATCAGATCCACACAAATATTCTATCATTGTCGACACAACTATTTCAATAAACGATTCGGGATTATTGTAATTACACATGAGTGACTTGAGGAATGCCTTCTGATTGACAACCTGAGAAAAGAGCGGTGACTTGCCCGATGAAGAAATATATGAAAATTCGCTCTTCTTTATGATGGCTTCCATGTAGGCAACGTACATCTCATCGTTGATATTGCTTTTGATATTGCATTATAGCATTGGAAATTAACAATACCATAGAAAGTCTACTTATATGATTGTGGATTACACATGATTACTAGCAGTCTTTGTTTTGACAGTTTATAACTTAGAAAAATGTCTATATGTGTAAGATGAAATCATAGTCGCTAAATAATTCATAGGAAGCTATGTAAATTTATCATTGCCAGATCATAGACATCCAGTGGTATTGGAAATTCGATAAATTGCCTTAGCGATCAGTCCAGGTGATAGTATTCTAGCTGTTCATGATTGTGGCTACACTGAGCGCAAATACAGTCCGTTTCATAAAAAGTGGATCATCCTAAAATTTGACTAAATAAAACATAAACATGCTGTATGGATTTCTATATGATTTTGATTATCAGGGCCATAACCACTCGGCTACAGCGCGCTACAAAACACCATAGACCAAATGCCGAGAATAAAACTTAACCGGAAGATTGTACCGCATCTAATACATATGGGATGTCAGAGAAAGGAAAATTCGCTGGTGGGTTGGTCCGAACAAACAACTTTCTTCCCGGACAAGATCCGCTTCACGTATTGAATAGCAGCCATCTTAATCGAAAAATAGTTGTTTATGAATCCGCGAAGCCACATAATGCACAATACTCCATCATGTTCATTGTGATTTTGTTCTTTGTTGAATGCTATTGCTCTGCATCAGCGCGTCTCAGCATATAGTATTGTGCATTGATAATTAAGTTATTCTTCGATGAAGAAGGCTGCTCTCCAATTCGAGAAGCGAATCCTTCCAATAGTCGGTTTGGGCCAACCCCCACCAACACAATTCCGGTAGAAGTTCGATTCCTTTCTCATATAATTGACATTCTGCACTAAAACATTCATCAAAATCGATTTCCTTTTCAGCTAAGTTAAACGTATTGGGCGTCTTCTGAGTTTATTTCGCCAATTATTTAACACCATCCACTCAGTTAAGGATGCCGACCAGAGCATTAACGAAACAATCTTCATCATTCATTTGGCGATTTTGGTCGTTCATTCAGTTCGCTGACCATTTCAATTTTGCATCAAGCTGTTCAGCTCATGAAAAAAATCAGTTCACTCAGTTCTCCGTTCACTTTGCAAGAAAGTATACTTATGCCAACGTAGGCCTACCTGTCAGAATTTACACAGATAAAGTGCCTGCAATTATCGACTGCATTGCATCTATCAAATAGCCAGTACTTCAAACTAGTAATCATTGTTGCTCAGTATTCTGTACTCCATCAGTCTATCAATTTCAAAACAAATTCCTTTGTTTTTTATTTAACTGGTGTTCATAGTGTATTTATACAATGTATTAAAGTAGGCGCAGTAGCCAGAGAGGCACTACTGCAGTTTAGTGCACCCTCTTTTACCCCTACTGCAGTTTAGTGCACCCTAAAATGCATGTGAGAACAACATGATTTAATCAACAGAATGAATGCCGTTCGTTCTTCCCTATAGTTATAAATGAGTGTCTTTGTGTCTTCGTCTTCGCCTTCGCACATTACACCGAGCGCGCGCTTCGGTGTATTGTGCGTAGTCATCGTTTGCGGGAGAATGCGCCGTTGTTTTAGGGTGCACTAAACTGCAGTAGGCGCGTTTCCGTCTCTTTCATAGAGGGTGCACTAAACTGCAGTAGTGCCGCCAGAGATGAAGAGACATTTAACTTAACTTGTCATCTGTCTCACAGATATTTAACTTAAGTATTTGAAACCATGTTCAATATCAAACACACTCAAATTGTCATAGTTATTTTGTCAAATGGCAACCAATTGAATTAATGCTGAATAGACCGCGAAATTTATTAAATTGACCACTATTTTCTCCTAAAAATTGACTTGAATCCTACTATTTTCTCTGAAAATCTAATGTAGGAGTTATCATCACTTGATTTATCAATGCATGCTTTGTGCATGTTCATGCCTACTTTTCATAGCTGCATTTAAGACTTAGAAAACGTTGGTCATCAAAGCTTTTTTCTGATCTCCGTCTGATTCTAAAAATAAGAAATTCATTTGGATTATACATTCAGGAAGTTCCACTTTCTATCATACGTGTTAGATGTGTGAGGCAGCAGTACAAAATAGTGATCAAAATTGAAACAAAAATGCATTTCCTAGATGAAAGCTAGTTACTATATAACTTCATAAGGAAGCATGCGTCACTAGCTTAATGAACAAAAACTTTGCTTAATGATTCCAGATTTGAGAACATACCTAAACAAACCACTGAAGTCGCAGCAGACATTTTCATTCGCCTCAGAAAGCGCAATAATTTTCATCGAGCAAAACGCTTGCTTAGCATACAAACATGTATTCTTTTCAAAATCATACATATGCCTTAAGTCATTCACTCAATGAGCGGATGAGATACCACAAGATTCTAAATAAAATCTTATGGTTTCCAAATTGGGGCCTATCTTATTTGACAACATTTGTGTTAGGACTACATTATTTCGTTACGAAAAGGACGAAGTAAAAGCGACATTTTTATGAAAATGAAATTTTTGTAGATTTGAAAGATTTTGATTCCTATTGATTCCTTGTGATTTTGATTCCTATGACATAGAATATTTTGTAACTAGCTAATCTAGCAGTTACCTTCTAAATATAATGATTTTCTTATCTCTTTGATGGAATCCGAAATCTTCTATCTATTTTAATATGAAGTTGAGAAACGGCGCTTGTACCAGTTCGTCCTTACAGGGACGATTTAGTCAAAATTCGTAGTTTGAACTGCATCAATAAATGTGACAGTATCCTCAAACAATGTGATTTATTTAGTGAGAGTTACTGGTTACACTGCGCATGTAGAAGGACCAACTTCTTAGTACAATATTCATTCACATCATTCCGACTGTACAGCATTCCACAATCGATTCATGAAAAATTGGAAAGCTGGTTGATACGGTGCACGATCAGGAAGGACATGCTTCAGGTATTTTGCGCAAATTAATTTTCAGAACTTTTTTCTGTCCTTATTTTCGTACCCTCATAATTCTCATAGAAATATAACCTTTCATATTTCACATTTTACACAGCGATACACTGATATTTAGATATTTTGCTTGAGATTCAGTTTACTTGAGTTGTCGGTTAGTAAAATTATTACACAATCCATGCGTATGTTTGCGCAATAATGTTCCGGTCTGCATCTGCATCGTCATTTCGGCCCTATAGAACATTCAATCGAGTAGAGAAGAATTAAGTGACTCACAGCACAGCATAATTATGCAAGTTATGAGCTACACGTTGAATTCAACTTTATATGCTGGTGCAGTTGTAATTAGTAGCCCACACTAGAATGAGGTCAAAGAATTTTTTATAGTAACGGTGCTTTGTTCTCAAGTGTCAAATAAATCTCCATGTCGCACTTATATCAGATTAAAAAGAACATTATCTTTTGAGAAAAACAGAAAATTACTGTAGGTCTACTTAGATTGTTCATTTTCACATTCGTCCGATTAAATCGGATCTTTTCTTTGCCTTAAACTTCTCACTTCTAAATCTGTTGAAATGAGTATATTTATTGATTGGGTAATGTTGCATCCTATCCCTTCCGCAACCCAAGTCTCATAACAAATGTGAAACTTGTCCAATCGATACCAAACTTAGTGGCATCATTCTTCAGTCTGGAATTTGACTCGATCTGTCCAGTCAATTCTAGATGGATTCAGATAATTTATGAAGTGATAACCTGAGTGGAAACCGGGCTTATGTGGGTCGGGTCTGAATTTTTAGAAACTCGAACCGGCCCGACTCGAGCTACCGATTTTCTAACAGATAATGAATTTATACTGAAGAAAAGAGATAAAAGGCAATAGAAATATAATTTTCTTTGTTTCCTTGACATCCTCTTAAACTTTAGATTTCTTTTGTATTGCATTGATGCACAATCGAGTTAACTTGATCGGTCTGCAATCATGCTTATGATGACGAACACGAATGTCACTGGATGTTCTCGATTAGAGCTTTTTTGAAACACGCATTATCCTCTCCCTGCGAATGAGTCTATCAATGGATTTCAAGACCAGTGTTTTCTGTACAGAATGAAAATCGATTCCTGAGAGATATTGATACTTTTTAGTTTTCATATGCGGTCGGTTATTGATCTGAGTCACAATTGCGGCTAGAAAAACATGTGAATGTTTACCTATACTAATACGAATGGTGGTGGTTTACTTCATTGACGACAGGGTCATTTCATCGATAGGTGGACAATATTCGCTCATGACTATCATGCATCAGGCCTAGTTCAAGACACAAATTAACTCAAAGATTCATAGACATCAAACTATGATGTCTTTAAGCTTTATCAGGGACTCCAATGTCTTCTGACTCTCGGCATAGACATTGATGAAACGACCTGTCGATGAGAATGAGAAGACATATCGATGAAGTGACCCTGTCAACGAAAAGACCTTTCGATAAATTGACTCAAAATGACTGGAATCGATGGCCATGCCCATGTCATTAAAATGGAGATCAGATGCTGCATGTTTAGCCTAGTGAATATGTTGCTATATTGCATTTATTACTTAAACTCTTGACTTTTCGTGTTTGTCCAATGATATAAACGGGCTCGACCATATGAACTGCAACTATTGAAGCAGTGCATGGTTTGAAACGCTAAGTCTGTAATATACTCATATAAAAATATACACGTAACCTGCATGGTAATTCAAGAGCATACCCAGTCAGTTTGAATTTTCTTGGGATCCCGGGTGCTGAATTTCTTGATGAGCGGGTGGTAGCTATTTATTGGTGCTACATTATTTTCTTTGACGCCTACATGTATTATACAGCTCGCTATTCACGGACAAGGAGCGATGATAATACTCACAGGTCAGTCTTCATGGGACCGATTGCAGATGGTTTCGAAGTTACTATTTCCGTCTTTTCGGGAAGATCCGCTTGTTCCGCAGGCTGAAGTAGCACCAGCCATATCGCCAGTACTGAGCATAACAGCAATGACCTGAGGATCATCTTCAGCTGTTGGGTTCACCGCTGTACACCGAATGAACGAAGTCCACAAATTAGAAGAGTTTTGGCAGTTTGACGACGCGCAGGCGAAATCACGAGTTCGAGTAGTTCCTGTCTAACTCGAATGTTGATGAACAGGTTAAGGGAGGTCAGGTCACAAACTCACAACACACATTCCATGGTCGTAGTGAATAAGCAATGGTAGAATAATATAAATTCCATGTATTATTTTGTGCACTTGTTTCCTTTGACAGGGAGGAACGCCCATCAGACGCTGCAGAATGTGGCAGCGACCTTCAGTTCGACCAACCGCAACAATGCTTGGCGGCTTGTATGTCAGGCAGCAAATCAGATCGGGTGTGGGATGCGTGTGGTTGTCACTCTTACTGATGACTAATTCCTGCTGCTACGCACGCACGCCCAAGCAGAATCTGATAAAATCAAAACCTGCGCAAGAAATGTCGACACAGCTCTTTGTTCTTGAACTAAAGATAATGGTTAGGCAACAAGTGCATAGCTTTTTCTGACTGTTTCCTAAAAGGGAGATACGGAAACCGACAGAATCCATTGAAATATTGTCTGCCCTCTGACCAAAGACACAATGTGGGTCTTCGCCTCTGCCTCGTGGGCGGCATATTTATGTCGGCATTCAGTTAAAACATCTTAAGCACCGGAAATGGTGAAACAGACCTATTTATGAGATTGGAATTTTAAACATCAGACTTACATGATTCACGTAATGGAATTCATTCACACCAGGGATGCGGAGTCCTATCATTTTGATAGGACTCCGACTCCGGGCGGCAATTATGTACAGCCTAGTTTTTTTAAAAAAGAACTGGTAGCCTACATCATAGATCATTATAGGTTTACCTGAACCGATATTTAGTGATTATTATATCAATTATCAATCATTTTCGATGAAAGTTGATCAAATGTTCAGTTGGATGCGACTCGGCTCCTCCCATCTTCTTGATGGTTTCTTCTTACGGTTTCTTACATCTTCATACGGTTTTTCTCCAGTTTCTAGGGTTAAAACGATAGTGAAATTTTCATTATCGATATTTCAAAATTCTTTATCGATACTGTCGATATTAATCTCGATATTTTTATCGATACTAATATCGATATTTCTATAGATACTAATATCGATATTTCTATTGATATTAATATCGATATTTCTATTGATATTAATATCGACATTTATGACGATATCAATATCGACAATAGTATTCATATTGATAATGATCTCGATGATGATATCGATGCAACATAACGCTACCTATTCACTATCTGTAAATCGATTAAAGATCAAAAAATTGTGGGTATCGATATGAATATTGGCATCAACATATTAATTATGATAGCTATATCCGTATATTTATCATTTAGCCTATGCAAAATCAACATGTACAAGTACACCTATATATCGATGACGTTCGTTTACAATTTTCAATCAGACATTAGCTAAGTTCTAATTTCGAAAATCATAAATTTGATTAGTCTAACTGAAAGTATGATCGGTAAGTATGAAGAAACTGAAGGCAAAGGATAAGTCTTCAACTTAATGATTAAACATCATGTCAAGTTATAGATTTTGTTAGCTATCACGAATGCAACATATCATGAATGATATAAGTCAACTCAGCTGTTTACTAACCTTTTCCCAACGTAAGTAAACCCCTTTAGTACACCACATACGGTTATTTTATTATGTGATAAAAAATCCAAATTGAACTAAAAAACCTAATCTCTATATTCATCTATCTAAAATGCTATTCTAACAAACTGCACTGATGGGTTACGGATTGCACTGAAAGCATTTACACGGAAATAGATTCAAATTCATTATATTACTCTAGAGACGAATAAGTCTTTCGGCATTTACTGCCGTCAAACGGTTGCGATCTTTAGAAATAATACGCGTCGCTTTTGAAAACAATTGTTCTGATGGAACACTAGTTGGAGGGCACGAATGAAATTTCAAGTGCAAGCGATAAAGATCTGGCAGTTCACTTTGCAGCGATTGCCAATATGCATAGACGTTCTTAGAATCTTGCTTTATTGAAATGCGGTCTTTCAGATAATTTTTTAGCTGTGCTTTTGGTCCTGAAGTTGGCACTGAAGAGATCACTTCCACCACTGGCAGGGCTGTGGAGCCGGAGCCGAGCCGGAGACGATTTATCACAAAGGCTCCGGCCCCGGCTCCGACTCCGATAGTTTGAGCTTTGATATAAATCTAGAATTTTGAAAGTTATTAATTGGCATCATAAAAAAATTAAATCATTTGAAATATAAAGATATGTCTTTTAAGTATACCAATGATCTGTCCTCCACGATATCTTTCTTTGCAGTTGCCGCCTTCTTTTGTATTATATTTATTATATATTTACACACATGTGTAATATTTTTTTATTGCATATGTTTCGTAAGACTAATTTCCATATTGACAACGTATTCTCCAAAATCCATTAATTTGAAGACTTGTTATATGCATGCTAACTAGATGATTGTAGATTCATAGAGACAAGTCGCCAGTCATTTATGTACACATTTCCAGTTCAGTCAGCAAAGATAATATAGTTACATTTCTTGCGCAATGTCTTAAATCTAATACGGTTACTATGTAGGCTATCATCTATCGGTATGGCTACTGGGAGAAGCTACTGGCATCTGTGACAATGCCAATTTCCTTAGATTGTATTGTAGGCTCTTGTGCAGTCCCCCACCTACATTTTTCAAAACAATCGATTATTCAATTTGATCAATTTTGATTGGAGGGATAACTCTTCACACTCACACGAATGACCTGACTACAAGTCCTCACATGGCTATAGCAATAAGCGACCCAGCCACTTCTAGTAGCGCCCTATTATTTTAAAGGTATCTCATTCACAATGAATTTCCTTTGACTTCAAAATTCAAAGGGTATATTTCAATGCGAAAAACCCGAAGGCAAATTACAATGTTGACTTGCTGACGAAGTTTTCGACCATGACATCGCAATTACCCACGTAGATTTTTACAACAGCACGGAATGCTTCACTCAAACCGGTGATGCTGAAACGGACATCCAATGGTGCTGCATCTTTTGACCAGAGAAAAAATGGGGGGGGGAGGACTGCACAAGAGCCGTATCGTGTAATAATATTTCCCCAAATGTCATAGACCTGTGGATTTCAAGAATTTTCATTATCATTTTTTCCGTCTGTCAACACTTTATGCTGATATCATGCTGACTTATATGTAAACAATAAAAAAAGACTGAGACGCTCTCAATAAAGGCGCCTTTTGACCTCCCTTTTCTATTGTCTGTGACATTAAACCGCACGCGCATTCGAAAGCTAGCAAAGTAGATGGGATTTCTGCTCGGTGCTCGCAGTCAAATTTTTATTATGCATAGCACCCTGCAACATGCTGTGTGATACTCCGAGTTCAGTTTCATCAGCCTAACCATCATCAGAGGAATAGTGGTGATTATACATAAATTGAATATAATAATATACATGAATCATTGATGAATTATTTAATGCAACTTTACGCCATAATCAAAAATACGAAATTAATATAATGCAAGTTAGGCCTTAACTTATTAAGTATGCTGCATAGAATTACAAAACTTGTCCTAAATTAGATATTTTGAATTTTTTTAAGTATAATTTTCAATTGTACATTTCTAGCCTACACTGCAATGAGGCTATCTAAATTACAATTTCTACAGATGATGAGTCGTGGGCTACCCACCGATCATATTATTCATGGACCAACAGACTATTGAATAAAGGCAATAACAAATAACAATAACAACCTAAGCTAGCCTATATACACTTTAATATTCAATAAAGCAATTGATATCTTTATTGATACGGTATCTTTGGCTATATAGCCGATACCCTTTCCATGTTCGAGTAGATACAGGCCTTATAAGCTATTTAGAGGCATACGCTATCCAGTTTCATATTCAAGCTTTGTTAAAAAGCTTATACTACTATTCGGCCCCTGTGACGGCTAATTAGGTATATCATCATCACTCATGTGGTCTTATTTAATGTAGCCTCGTAGTAGACTGGTTGCAGGCTAGGCCAATTTATATTTAGCCAGTGCGGGAGATCTTTATCTAATTTAACCAATCCTGGCTATAACTTTATTTTATCTTTCAGAGATAGTCAATTCATGCAAAAATATATGACAAGTATGTTATTTGTCATTATATTAGGCTATTATCATTTTTATTATTAACTTAAGTCGTTGCTTGTTAATGAAAACTAATTTGATGATTGTAGCAAGCCTCTAAAGGCCACACCGTTATCCAAAAAACCCGTTCAACGGATCCAGGATAATCGAGGATCGATGAGATAACGCATCGGCTCCACAGCCTTGACCACTGGTCCCAAGGCACTGTCCATCAAGCTGTCGAAGGTTTGGGCCACTTCGATGCTGTCTGTTGGATGCTGTGACTGTTAGGGTAGATCTTCAGGTACGATCAATACATCATCTTCAAGATGTTAAAAATTTTGTATTGAAAGAAAGTCAAGTTGTTTATTATAAAATCGTATAAAAGGTTGATCAATATATTTCGACTATTATACCATATAGTTGATATTTCCTCAACATCATCTTCATCTCCGCAAATTTTTTCGAGTTCACTCACCACTATCTTCTCCAAAGACAGTGGAATACATAGTCTTTGATCTTCTCAGTTGATAGATAAACGATGATTGATAAAAGGTCATTTACATTGCCTATCGCCAGCAGTCGTTATGTGGGCGCCATGAAACAATGGGCTACTGCCGTTTACTTCGACGAATCATATTGTTATGTGCTTATTTTGTTGAGAGCAGTCATCTCTAAGGACAGAAATTAATCTCTGAGGCTGCGGTCTCCTACTATGAGCTACCGAAAATAATGTATAAGTACATGTGTACATAGGAGTGTGTTAAATATAGGTGCGATATCGATATTTTATGAAAAGTACGTTAGGGAAAATCAATATTCTAAACAATATTTAACATCGACATACATTCTTTAGTCCGTTTCATAAAAAGTGGATCATCCTAAAATTTGACTGAATAAAACATAAGTATGATACAGAAAGCATTTTTCATGTTATTTCATGTCCCTAATATATTTAAATGTCCTTATATAATCTGATAAGCTATGATACAGTAACGGTTCTTAAGAAGCTAATATTTTGTAGCAGTAGTAAGCAAAACTCCACTTCTGGACCGCGCAAGATGGCCGCCATCGCTGCGTCCCCCCCCCCTCTGGCTCGGCAGAGTGTCGTGGTCGGCCGCCGTGGTGCTTCGTGTCTGAGCCCCCCCCCTCTGGAACGGCAGAGGTTGTGGTCTGTCGTGGTGTGCCGGCCAGGTGGGTCCACGTTCACAACATGTTCGCTGACGTCCCCCCCCTCTCTGCAACGACAGAGTGTGAGACTCGGGTGAGTTGGTCCGACCGCCTGGTTGACGTGGGCGACCGTCTAGGTTGACGTGGGCGACCGCCAGGATTAGTCTTGAGGCTATAGTGTGTGATGTTTTTGGTGTGTAGCGTCCAAACGAAGCATCGGATGAGAAAACGGAGGTCAGATTCGGATTCAGCGTGAAATTCTGCATCGGTAGGGTGAGTTTCAACTCAATCGGAGAGAAAAAATTTTCAACATTTTTCGAAAAACGACAGAGTTAGAATTTGGGACGTTTTGGTGTGTAGCGCCCAAACGAAGCATCGGATGAGAAAACGGAGACCAGATTCGGAATCTACGTGAAATTTTGGGTTAGGAAGGATGTTTCCAGCGAAATCGGAGAGAAAAAATTTTCGGCTGACGTCCCCCCCCCCTGGACAGCTTGCTTCCAGTGGACGGATTTTGTCGTGCGATAGCTCGTTTGAAAGCTAAGAGTGAGACAAATTCAGTGAAAGAATCGGCTTGTTCCTATCTGTCTTCGTTCAAAAGTTAGAGCGGTTACAAGATTTTAGGTCGGAGCTCGCTCACCTGAAAAAATCCTAAGTGTCAGAGTGACTTTGTATGGGTAAAATTTTGAAAATTTTCCAAAGTGTGGAATTTCGACCTGGGACCGCCACCAAAACATTTTTCATCAAATTTCACTGACCCCCCCCCCCGACAGCAATCTTCTAACTTTGGTTCTAGTTGACGGATTTTGTCTTACAGCTACTCGTTTGAAAGAGGAGAAAAAACTGCTCGACAACATTTTTTGTTGCGAGTCAATCGGACCAGCCGTTCACAAGTTAGAGCGGTTACAAGATTTTAGGTCGGAGCTCGCTCACCTGAAAAAATCCTAAGTGTCAGAGTGACTTTGTATGGGTAAAATTTTGAAAATTTTCCAAAGTGTGGAATTTCGACCTGGGACCGTCACCAAAACATTTTTCATCAAATTTCTCTGAACGAGGGGGGGGGGGGGAGGTCAGTGAAATTTGATGAAAAATGTTTTGGTTAAGGTCCCAGGTTGAAATTCGGAAGTTTTAAATTTTTCAAAATTTTCACCACACTGGAGCTCTCACACTTAGAAATTTTTTCACTTGTGGCATGTTACATGGACATGTGCTGGCGGACCGACTTCCCGTGGTCATATGAGAATGGTTCAGGTGTCATATTGTAAAGAATGATGAGACAAATCGTTTGCAACAAACCGCATGTCGCTACGATGAATACTTTCGGAGATAGAGCCATTTTAAGTTTTCTTCCGAGCATATATAAACCCCCGACAACGTAAGTCTGATCACTTCATCGAAAGACGAGGTAAGCGACGGTCGTCGCTCTGAGCTCCCGATATCGGGTGCAAAGGACTCTATCTTTTGAAGTAGGCAAGCTATCTTGCTACTTCAAAGTTTGTATGATAGAGTTTGATAGTGTCTTTACTACTGATAAAATTTTTTAAAAGTAGTATGAGTAGTAAAATGCGGAATTTTTTAAAAATTCTTAATTTTCAGTTTTTTCAAAGTTTTAACATATAGACTAAGGTTTTCAAGTATCCTGAGTTCAAATCTGCTATCAGATTTGAAATTTAACTAAGTCTAAGGCAGCTTTGAGGGGTTAGATCCCAGCTACTGATCACTACCTTTGACTCGGCGTTCCTGTTACCACTTCGGGGCAGTGACAATGATGTCTTCAGCTGTAAAGAGCGGGTATCGGGGAAGATCTCTCACTTCCCTAGTGATCGGTACAAGGCCTTCGGGCTGTCGACGGGATCGAGTGCCACTCACTACACTCTTTAGGAATATGACTGTACTACATGATTCCAAACTTATACAAATTTCATTATCTTACAGCTAACGATAAATCTAACATGGCTAATGACAGGAACCGCAAATATCATATTAAAATGTGCTCATGTGGGCGAGTTAATCGCAGTGCGGACGCCAAAGCTCATGTTAAGAAGGCGGGCACCGGCCACATGATTATCTTGAATAGGGTTGCGTGCGTGAAGTGTAGAGTGCTGAAGGGTGATGAGGATGAGGCGCGTTTTTACAGAGTGCATGCTGACTGTAGTGGTGGTTTAGTGACTGATTTGAGATTTACGCAGTTGATTGTGGAAGAGAGGGAGCGAATGTTGGTGATCGAGCGAGAGGGTAAGGTTGAGAATGTTGTTGAGAATGTTGTTGAGAATGATGAGTTGGCGAGAGCGGTTGCGTCGTTGGAGGGTGAGATTGGGCGAAAGAGAGTGCTTGAGAGTGATGATGAGGATGATGTGGATTTAGATAGGGAGCGTGTGAGGAAGCGTGTGAGGAAGTTGAGCTCTTCGTCATCGGAGGTGTCAAACATCGTCATCACCGACCCCCCGAAGAGCTCATCTTCCCCAAAAGTGAAGAGTGGTGGGATTCGTGTGCAGTCGGCGAGGTGGTTGAAGGATGAAGAGAAGAGGCATGTTTCGCAGCAGATGGCGCATGATTTGTTGGCGAATAAGTATGAGAGTTTGAAGAAAGTGAAGGATGAAGTTGTGAAGGAGTTGGATGAGTTAAAAAAGAAGGAACTGAAGTCGAAGGAGGTGGCGGATGAAAACATTAGAATGAGGCGTTGTGTGACTGATTTGAAGAATAAGACGCGAGAGTTGGAAGAGAAGAATGATGAGTGTGTGAAGAGGGCGAGTGCTGCGGAGAGAAGAATGAGAGATGCAGAGGCGAAGTTTGAGGAGATGATGAAGGAGATGAGTGTGTTGAGAGCGAGGAATGTTGAGTTGGAGAGGACTGTGGCTCGGCGGGGTGATGAGAGGCAGGCGTGTGAGAAGTTGGAGCGCATGAGGGATGAGTGGGAACGTGTGAATGAGGATCGTTTGTTTGAATTTCACATCCCTATTCGGGATAATCATTTGGCCGGCGAAGTACTCGTAAACCAGAATTTAGACGAATCCATCCTATGCTACAATGGTCATCCCACGAAAAAATGCCTCCACGCCAGCTTACGAATGCGCGGCCATCTCCACAAATTTTCGATTCGGAAACGCGCGAGACTGCCAAAGGATGACTAACTTGGTAAGTGAAAAAGTAAATAAGATAGTATATCCTATTCTAATACATATCATTTTCATTGCAGATCTTTGCCCGCCTTCACCACCCCATCACGTCACTCCCGAGAACGAACCATCGGCTCTCTTAAGGGCCACCTAGGGGCAAGACATGATAGAACCTCCACGCGGTTTGCCCTGGGCAGTCTTCGGACTGGCGAATACTATCATTAAGTTGAATCTGCTATCAGTCAACTTGAACGTTGCGTCGCGTTAGAGGGGTATATAAACCACTGCCTCTCATTTCATTTCATTTCATTTCAATCATGCAGACGCCGAACAGTCAAGTCAGCTCTCCTCGCGGACCGCAGTTAAGGCCGCGAAATTTATTTGAGGAGTTCGTCAGGCTAGAGGAGCAAGACAGAGTTTTTAATAATCTTGCTCGGATTGGGAATCCGATGACAGCAACTGCTGTCAATCCAACGGAATGGCGCTACATTCCAATTTTTAGTCATGTGCCAGTTAGTGTGGAAGTCGACAGTGCTACCAAAGAGAGAGTCTTTGACTCTCTCAGCAGAATTGGTAGGGTGTAAGATGACGCTACTCCCGAGAACGAACCATCGGCTCTCTTAAGGGCCACCATGGGGCAAGACATGATAGAACCTCCTCGCGGTTTGCCCTGGGCAGTCTTCGGACTGGCGAATACTATCATTAAGTTGAATCTGCTATCAGTCAACTTGAACATTATGCAGTCGATTGCTATCCCTGAAGCATTCTGATTCGCTGTTGAGCAATTCATTGTTGAAAACCCTATATAAGCTAGAAGATTGTAGCGCTTCTCATTCAATTTGAAGTCACGATGGAAGCGACATCTGCCGACAATATTCCCGTCTTCACTGATGAAGACAACGGCATTCCCGAGTTCGTCATCCTCGACGAGTGGGTTGAGGATGAGAAGAAGGGGAAGATCAAGAGGATCATTTGGACGGATGAGGTGTGGACTCCGAATACCACTCGCATCCGAAAGGTGCCAGATGCACCACCACGGCTTAGGCGGTATAGGGTATACGACAACCTAAGCGTCATACCCATTGACTATTCCAGTCAATAGTCAAATTCACGTCCCCGAGAACGAACCATCGGCTCTCTTAAGGGCCACCATGGGGCAAGACATGATAGAACGTCCTCGCGGTTTGCCCTGGGCAGTCTTCGGACTGGCGAATACTATCATTTAGTTGAATCTGCTATCAGTCAACTTGAACGTTGCAAATGAAGTTCGGTGTAATACTTCCTTTCGACGGGCGTTCCTGTAAAGGGCGGCGGTGAAACCCGTAGCTATGTATACCGCAAGGGACATTCGGCAATGGTCAATCTTGTTAAACCTCTCTGCGTCATGTTTGCAAGTGATTGCCTCTGTCTCAACGTAGTATGCATTCGCGCCAGGGCGACATTTAGCCAACTGTCGAAGGTTGCCTAAAACTTTCCATTGCATACGTTATGAGAACCATGAGTTCTACCTGTCTCTATCAATGAGACGAATTGATGAATGGAATGAAATGGGAGGACACTCACGCGCCACACGCAACATAACACACTTCTCTCTTCCGTAGTCTAACAAGCTCTTTACACATGGATCGCAGTCGATTGCTATCCCTGTATCAGAAGTGTAAGCTATCTTAATTTATTTGACACTATTTTATCTACCATCATCGTCCATATGAAATGTTTTAAGATTTACAAGTTAGACTAAGCGTGCTACTATTTCCAAATGAAAAATTATACATGGTTAAATCATCCACTTAAGCCCATCCGTAGTCTAACAAGCTCTTTACACATGGATCGCAGTCGATTGCTATCCCTGTATCAGAAGTGTAAGCTATCTTAATTTATTTGACACTATTTTATCTACCATCATCGTCCATATGAAATGTTTTTAGATTTACAAGTTAGACTAAGCGTGCTACTATTTCCAAATGAAAAAGTATACATGGTTAAATCATCCACTTAAGCCCATCCGTAGTCTAACAAGCTCTTTACACATGGATCGCAGTCGATTGCTATCCCTGTATCAGAAGTGTAAGCTATCTTAATTTATTTGACACTATTTCATCTACCATTATCACCCATATGAAATGTTATAAGATTTACAAGTTAAACTAAGCGTGCTACTATTTCCAAATGAAAAAGTATACATGGTTAAATTATTCACTAAAACCCCATTCAAGTAAGTCAGTATGAAAGCAAAGATAATACGAAATAAACATTTATTATGGCATGTATTTCAAAAGGTCTTCATCGTCAATATCGTCCCAGAGTCTGGCTTCACATAGATCACAAAAACAGTTGAGCTGCTTTAAACGTTCTTCTGCAGCGTCCCTCACTTTCTCAATGTACGCCCACTCCGCCACGGTTCGCGGTTGGGAGTTAGGGGTGTACCACTCCCATATTTGATGCAAGTGCGACTTGCTGGTCATCTCCATCACCCCTTCGGCATCATATTGTAAATATTTCCACCGTATGCCTGTTAGGTCGGGCAACTCCTCTTCATCCTCCTCCGATAATGATAACTTTCGTATATTGTCGAGATTGTATGTCTTCTCCACCTTCGCCTTTCTTGGTGCATTTGGTGTAACGAGCACCTTTGCTGATGTATATGGAGAGGAGAACTCCAATGCGGTATTTGGTGTTGTTGGAGGACTTGTCATGTTGTCTTTGAAATGCTGACTTTGAATAATGATAACTTTAACATTTTTCCTATTCTTAAGTATACACAAGCAGCCAATCAGAATGAACATCCAATGAATGAAGAGAATGAAAGTATATAAGCAAAGTGACATTCAGGTCATTTCATTTAATCTGTGAATCATACAAGTGACGAACGCACGATCTCTCTCTTTGACTATTATTTGAGGTGTACAAGTGAACTGCTATCTCGTGAATTCCAAATTTGAGTGAAGTCTCTATCTTGTAGAAGTATCAACCTTAAACTTGATTTCGTTGAAATGGTAAGTTGAAAATTTCCTCTCATCTCCCTCAAACGTGTGACTAATAGCATCTTCCTCAATTTCAGGCATCAACTTCATCACCAACGCCCTCTCTTCTCGAGGAAAGTTTAGAGTTATTGAGTCAAGGTAGGTTGTAACACTACACTGAGGCTTGAACAGAGATGAAAGAATGATTTCTCTTTCAGGTGATGTGAGTTCCAGCTCAGGACTCTCGCGGCAAGGCAACGAGTGGGAATGTGCCGACTGCGGACATATGTTTACAAGGAAGCACAGTCTCCTTCGACACATCAAACAACGTGTGTGTCAACGCAAAGCGGCGTCAATCTCCGGAGGTGAAGTTGATTCTGACGATGACATCTCCTTTCCTTGCGATTTGTGCCCTCTTTCTTTTGATAGTCACTTTCAGCGATCTTCGCACAGACTTCAACACACGCATGCAAATGATCACTACACCAACGGTACCTCTACCATCTCCCTCATTAATGTTTCACATAATAATTTAGTACGCGACTACTGCATGGAGTCCAATACTCAAATTGTAGATTTTCCTGAGTGGCTCCTTCAAAATTCTAACATTATCGAAGCGCTCTTCAATAATTTAGACAATTTTAGAATGAAGGCGCTCATCTACCTTAAACTAAAATATATTAAAATAGATTTTCAAACGGGTCAAGTGACGGAGAGAATACAGTTTCATGTTCCTTCCTCTTCCGCAACCGAAGTTGTAGACTGCGAGTCTTGGCTAAATTTTCACATTCAATGTTTAAAATCAAATGTAGATAAATTCAATCAACGCGACAGCGCTCTCATTTTTGATGGTGTGGACTCAGCCATATTCAAAATTTCCCTATTAGAAAGTCATGCAGCTCGAGGCACATTTAAACTTCCAAAAACGTTGTATAATAAGAAAGCTGTCATCAATGTTGATTGTAAATCACAGTGTTTCAAATATGCAGTCCTATCCATCCTTCACTATAATGATATCAACGCGCATCGAGATCGCACCTATAGCTATAGACAGTGGGAGGATGAACTAGACTTTGAAGGTTGTGATAGTAACAACATGAAAATCAAAGATGTAGAAACGTTCGAAAAACATAATAAGATTAAAATTGTCGTTCACGTGTTGGAGAAGGGGTTGAAGGGTGCCCGCTATAATTCACGTTCAACTTGTTATGAACGTGTAGTCAACCTCTTATTAGTAAAACAGGATGATAGCGAGGAATGGCACTACTGTGGTATTCCCAAAATCTCTCGCTTGTACACTCACTTGGGGCACTCTAAAAGAGGTGAACATTTTGTATGCGACCGCTGCATCCGCTCATTTTGGAGTAAAGATAAATTTGAAACTCACTATGAATGGTGCAAGCGAGGTAAATTACAAATGGAACTCATGCCCAAAGATAAAATATTTTCACATAGGGATAATGGTGACGAATTAAGTCCCCTGCGTGTCATTTACGCAGACATAGAATGCTACATTGATGATATCATCCACAAGCCAGCAGCCATATCCTGCTATGAAGTATGGCATGACCACTTTAGGAATAGACAAAACAAAATGCATACTTGGCAAGGTGAAGATTGCATTTCAAAATTTCAAGAATTTCTCGATAAAGCTGCAAAATTTCAACAATCATATGATTCCCAATTGCAGCGTAAGTCACTACATATGTCAGATGAAGACAAACAAAAATTTGAAAGTTGCACATCCTGTCCTAAATGTCATAAAACGTTTGATGACGATAAAATTAAGAAAGTGCGTGATCATGATCACATCACTGGTAAATTTAGAAACGCACTCTGCTCCAAATGTAACTTTTCACTTAGGTTGAGACGTCGTGTACTACCCGTCATTTTTCATAACTTTAAGGGCTATGACAGTCATATGCTCATAAAAGGAGGGTTGAGCCAGATGAAATCGTGGCAGTTTAATGTAATAGCACAAACGAGAGAAAAATTCATGGCAATGACAGCAAAAGTACCAGTAGATAAAACTAAAGAAAATAAGACAGTCTTCTTCGAAATAAAATTTTTAGATTCATTTCAATTCATGTCAGCGTCACTAGCTTCTCTCGTTCGTAATCTCAAGTTTCTTCCCCATAGTCAAACTTTGAAGAAACACTATCCAAACTTAACGGATGAAATAATCACTCGCAAAGGAGTCTTTCCTTATGCGTATTTTAGCTCAATGTCTAAACTAAATGAAACAACCCTTCCTTCCATTGACAAATTCAAAAACGATTTGACGGGTGAAGATTGTCCAGTAGAGGACTATGAACATGCTCAAGAGGCATGGTTAAAATTTAATTGTAAAACGTTTGGCGATTATATGATCGCTTACTTAGAATTAGATGTCATTTTGCTGGCTGATGTCTTTCAGGAGTTTCGACGAGTGGCATTAGAAGAAGACAAATTAGATCCTATCCACTTTGTCAGTCTACCAGCCATGTCCTTTAAATCAGCCTTTAAAATGACTGGTGAGACCATTCATCTCTTACAAGACCCGGAGATGTATAATATATTTGAGCGCGGAATACGCGGTGGTCTCACATTTGTAAATAAACATCATATAAAATCTGAAACAGTAGGTGATGATCATATCCACCTAAAGTACTATGACCAAAATAATTTATATGGCAGTTCACTGTCTAAACCACTACCTCATTCCGAGTTTAGTTGGTTAAATCAAAATGAGCTTGAGTATTACTCCAACCCTTCAAACATACTGAATATTCCAGATGAAGGTGATTGGGGATATTATTTTGAAGTGGATTTGATTTATCCAAATAGTATTAAAAATAAAACTGCTGATTTCCCACTCGCACCTGAATCTGGCGAAGTGACTGAAGATATGTTTTCACCATTCATGTCACAATTTCATAATAACTTAACAGAGTGTGGACAGCCAAGGTACAAACCATGCCGCAAACTTTTACTCACCCAATATGATAAGAAAAATTATCTCGTACACTTCTGCATATTAAAATTCTATTTAGAAATGGGCATGCTTCTAAAGTCAGTTCACCGCATTATCGAATTTAGACAGAAAGCCTTCCTCAAACCCTACATAGATAGTAACAGTCAAAAACGTGCACTCGCCCAAAATAATTTTGAAAAGGATTTTTATAAATATAAGAATAATAGTCTATTCGGAAAGACCATGGAGGATGTTAGAAAACGTATGAATTACAAACTAGTCGTTGATGAACAAAAATATCACAAATTGACCTCATCACCTCTTTTCATTGATAGAGACATCATCGATGAGGATCTTGTAGGTGTTAAAATGATTAAATCAGAAGTTGAGTTGTGCAAACCCATCTATATTGGGCAAGCCGTTTTAGATTATTCCAAGCTTGAAATGTATCAACTCTTCTACAAAATATTAAAACCATGCCCTCTCGTAAAAGAGGTTCGCTTGCTGGGTGGTGATACAGATAGTTTCTTTTTAGGAATTACCACTCAAAAAGATTTAAATTTTAATGAAGTAGGTAAGTCATTAGAAAAATATTTCGATACATCTAACTACAATCCCACTCATCCACTCTATTCCATACAGAATAAAGCCAAACTTGGTTGTTTTAAGGATGAAACAGCAGGAAAGGAAATAGATGAAATGATTCTCCTCCGTCCTAAAATGTATTCCATGAAACTAAAAGAATGTGCAGATAGTATTAAGCGTGCTAAAGGTATATCAAAATCCATTGTTCATAAAATGAAACATCGGTCCTATAAGAAGGCCTATAAAAATAAAACTATAACGTTTGTCAATATGACAATCTTAAAATCTCAAGTTCATACTGTGAAAACGTACACGTTCAAGAAACGAGCACTTTCAGCATGGGAGGATAAGAGGTGTTGGATAGGACATAACACATCTCTTCCACATGGACATCCTGACACAAACATACCTCCACCCAAAAGAATAAAACTCACGCTACCACATTCAGGAGATGTATTGACATAATCAACTTTAACTCAGTATTTTGATGTTGCTTTTTGTAGATATACATGGTTGTTTTATGTATCGCATGAGATCGTTTCTTCCTTGTGAATATATGCCTACAGTCAGCCCATTCCCCCTATATCTGTGAAAAGACTTTTTCATATACATATTTTTATTTCAATAAACATATCACAATGACTTCACTTTGTTTTCCGAAACACTAAAGTTACGAGGGATTTAGTATCTTTCACATGGATACACTCTTGTAAACCATTGGTAATTTTGATAGCAATAGAGGGTATAGTTTGTTTGACGACGGGATGATAGAAAATAGATTCAAACATCTTCTCGACTATTCCATATGAAGCGTCTTTATCATGAATGAAATCACGTAAAATGTATTCTTTTTTCTCGCCAACAGAAATAGGTAAAATCAAATCACTTTGAATGTAAAGGTGTTGTTCATGTTTATCAAGTGTCATTGGTGTTTCTATACCAATCGTATGCGCAGCAGCAAACACAGTTTGTAGCATTGAAAAACCAAAGAGTTTTTTCAAATTTTTACTCAATTGACATTGAATGTCATCACCCAGTTTCAGAACAACGCGTTGATTATCAATTGAAAACGAAATGTGGTGTGTCTTTGCATCATATTTACTTTTCATCACATGCTTCAACTTCTGTTGTATATAAGGATTTACTACATGAATGAAGCTTTCAACTGTATGATATAGACGCGGCATTATATTGATAGCAACTTTAGATTCTTCATAAGACTGGTAAATTTTCTTGATGCGATCACCATAGATGTCCACCCACCATTCATCATTAACTGAATCAGCTTTAGTGTGATATTCATGAGAACCATACACCACACCGCTTCCAATAATAGGCGTATAATGTCTTACAAAATGACGCAAGGTTGGAGAGAAATAAACTGTAAGTTTGTCATTATATTTCTGAATAACCAACTTATTTTTGTCCGCCATAATTTTCTCTCCATACTTCTTATCCACAGTCTCATTCCATCGTTTTACTAACTCAATAAGTGATAAAGGTTGAACACCACGCTTTTTCAAAATGATGCGTTCTTCGCATTCTACAACATCTTCATCAAATATTTTAAATCTATAATGAAATTTGTTGATTCGAGTTGAATAAACTTTTTTAACATTTGCAGTAGCAATTGACGTTAGATGTAGTCCATGACCAAAACCAAGATGTGGATAGAATTCACTATCCAACCTCAGCGTAAGACCTTTAGTAAAAGAATGAAAGCGGAGGAACTGTCTCCCACTCCAATGATAGATAGTAAACTCATAAGCTTTCTGATTTTTATTCTTCATGATGGAAGTATTACCACTGTTGAATGCCTTAATAATTTTCTCATTCCCAAATGGCTCATAAGAATCTGATTTTATCTGAATCCATTCATAGTTCCACTTTCCATCTGATGTTAAATTGTATGGGAACTGAAATGCATTATTCATCGTTATTCCATCATGGGTGCGAGGAGTCAATATCATTTCTTCCAAATCATTCACATTCTGAATATTGCTATCATAGCAAATACTAGAAACGCCAACTTCCCATTCACCTTCTAAATGCAGTGCCCGATTTAATTCTACTCGATAGTCTGATGGTTTATTTTTGGGAAATTTATTCATAGAAGCATTACTGGGCAAGTAGATTAGAAACGAGTCCTTATTTTCACTTTCCATATTATTCACATTGGAAAAAATATATTAGCATACTTTTGCATTAACTCTTCATTCGGAAATGGAGTGTAATACTTGTCACAGCATCTTTATGAAAAGGAATCAACGCACCAGCATCATCATAAATGGCAATATCAATTTGTGGGATGTAGTTTGATTTCAGCTTTGTATAATGCACTTTCTTGAAAGTATGCTCAGATAAAATACTGCAGCTTTTTGGCTGGTATGGTATCATTGCTAGCAATGGAGCTTCAACATCTCCCACACGTACATCTTCACCAATATTGGAATATATCTGAAAATAGTTAATACGACGCGATAGCGACATGTCTGCGCTAGCTTTGGTTACAGTACCACTTTTAAAGATATTTTGATCAAAACCCAAAATGTCCATTAGAGTTTTATCCATAATTAGTTCAATACCTTTTCCATTTATAGTGAGAGACAAAGTACCTTCTTTTTCAGAAAATGAAATATGTTGCTCATTAATCACTTCATTTAAATAATCTACAACCAATTTAACCGAAGTAATAATGCGAGGCATCAACACTCTTGTTTCATGTAAGAAACCACCAAAAGGCTCTACACACTTTCTGTATAAAGATACGGCCCATTCTGTATCAAATTGATTTGACCTTTCACATGGTAAATGTTGCATATCAGATTTTCCATGAACAGCTGCAGAACGATGTCGTAAGAACTGATGAAAATCTTTTGAACAAACTAATACTAGATCATCATCATTTAATTTGCTTATTGCAATATGATTAGATGATTTAATATAAGTCAATGTTGCCACTTGTTTGTCATCAACTCGAAGGAGATAATTAAATTTCTTCAATAATGTTTCAGGAGTCATGTTTGTCTTTCTTGGCTTAATCACAATCTTCTTCACCAACGTCTTCTCATTTCTTGGAATAAGATCTACATAATAAGCTTCCTCTCGATATATTAACTGTTTATGACCACTTATGTGGTAATTAACGTTAAAATTATCATAGCTTGTTAAGGCGCTAGCGAGGTAGCCTAAATCATTTCTTAAACTTGGACTTAAACCAACAATCCAATCTTTCTCAACTACATGATGTACATAATTATAATCATCATTGTGCGGAGTAAATTGGACAATATGTTTACACGCTTTATTCAAGAAATCATATATAAACTTTTTACATGATAAGAGATCTTTCTTTGGCCACTGTGGAATGTATACTCGGCACCCCTTTTCACATTGATAAGCAGCTGTACGCCTCATATTAATAGTCATCACCTCATGATCAAAAGTATAGACACAGTTGCTATAAACAAGTTGAGTGACACCCACTTCCCAATTCCCATTTAGCTGTTGTGCATGATCAATGGGAGTAGAAAAGAGTGCGGCTCGATTGCTAGTAAATCTCTTTGTAGCCGCATTGCTAAGCAAAATATGATAAAACGACATTTTTATATTGCTAATCTGCAACTTTGCATAACATCATGAAGACTTGGATTTTGGACTCTCTACAATATATCAGAGTTGATCGTGATGGAAACGTACATTTCAAAAATTCTCATGGTCATACATCAAGAGGTATTACATTAACATGGCGACAATTTGTCAACCTCAATGATATCATGAGGGATTTGGAATATTTTGAAACATTAAGATTCATCTCCTTGGGTGATCAAGTTTGGCTTCAACATTACAGAAATGAAATTCAAATCTACCATTCTCATTCCGCAAACTGTTTCTCATTTCGCAAATACAATTGGGAGAAGTATAGAAGATACATACATCGCTCCATCATGACATTTATTCGTCGTGAGTTCATCGCCCTACTATGCAAATCTTAATCAGATATGATTACCACGCACCATGAGTTGGAAATTAGATTCCCTACAACGTATTGAAACGGATCATGATCGGAACGTCTATTTCAAAGATTCAACTGGAAATGTGAGAAGAGAGTTTGTTTTATCTTATCATCATTTTCAATCTCTACATCATATCATGAAGGACTTGAAATACTTCTATATGAAAAGACATTCACGTATTGGAAATCGCATCTGGCTGCGCGTCAACAATCGGCGAATTCAACTCTATCATTCCCAACTTCATACTAACTTCACATTTCATCAAGGTAGTTGGGAAAAGTATAAAAGGAAGGTACATCGCTCAATTTACTCATTCTTTCATCATGAAGCGCCATCGCTACACCATCGTCAACATTCTCCGTCGCTTCAGACTCTACACCAAAATCGATCTCACAACATTACGCCAACAGCTTCGAAACAGCAAGTATTACCCGGGCCGTCCTCAAATGTTAGTGGTGAAGATGAACAATTCACGGAATCTTCAACTCTTCCCAAATGGGACTGTACAGATTCTCGGCGCCCTTTCTCATTCATCGGCGCAGTCAATGCGCTTAGAGCTACAAAGACTACTACGTCGGATATGGAAGAGGGAGAGGTGTGTGATGTCGAATCTGACTGTGGACAATATGGTGATCTCTACTCAATTGAGTGACAGTCTATCATTTTTGAAGATTCGTACCAGCAGTTACAGTTTGTGTTATGAACCCGAACTTTTTCCTGCAGCTCTCATTAGTTGTTGGTTGCCTGTGCATGTGGCAATCTTTCATAATAGTAAAGTGATCATTACTGGACTAAAATCTCATGAACAAGCAAATATGATCCTAGACTATCTCATTGAGTATGTACGTACCCAGCGGATTGTAAAATAAAAAACAATTTTTCCAACATGATGTTTTTATTTCAAATCATGATAGAACTTACAAATCATTTTTTCATTAGAGGATGGATTACATGAAAAGTTTTGAATAACAGATGCAAATCGAGATACATGTAAACGTTTTAAGATGAAGTACAGTACAAAAGCACCACACGTTGATGAAAGTGGATGTTGTAGTATGCGTTCATTTCGCTGATATTGACGCGTATGTTTTCTCAACCACTGCTGTGTTGGTATATTTGGAGGTTGAGCAAGAGAGTCAAATAGTTCACCACGTCGGTCTTCTCCAATAAAGATCGCTTTCCAATGCTCACCGCCTAAATTCTGTGAATGAGTGTTTAGCACAATAAAGATGGGATAGTGATTTACTGCAGGTGGTAAGGTATCGAGTGAATAGACATTATCGAAAGCTTTCAACGTCGCTTCATCTGCATTACGCTGTACTTTAGTTTTAATATCGTCAGCAGTCAACCAACTCATTAACGATTATACTGAAGAATCACGTCACGATACTTTGTAATTTCAATATTTGAATCGAAGACTGCATAAATTAATACATTGATCGTCTCAGGTAGTGTTTTTTTGAACGTCAAATCCAAACGAATATTATGAGGCACGTTCGCTTGACGATAGGGTGCACTAATATCGCTGTCAGCAGTCAAATCAAATGCATAAATAGTATATCCACTCTTAAACTCTTTCATAGTCAGTCCGTTGGTATCATCCGTATTGTAAAAGCCAAAGACATCCATAAAATCAACATAACTGCGCATAAATTGATCCGAAGCAAAATCTGGTTTGTAGGGTGGACCAGGATGACTCACACCATTAACACGTAAAGCAATTTCACTTAACTGATTGTGTTTAAAATTGAAAGGATTCTTCTTTATATTACCATTAAATGCATCATTTTCAACCATTGCCACCATGAGGAGCTTCGGTGCTTCCGATGGAAAGAGGCCATCTTTCATGAAACTCTTTTGATCTTTCGGAATTGTAAAGGTGAGAAGCTTTGTATGCTGAACGGGGTAAATGGCATTTTGGCGGTTAAGACCTTCAGCATGCCCTCTAATGACACTTGGATTCGGTACTACTCGACGAATGTAAAGTGCAATATCTTCCACATGAATTCTAAAATTGTCAACTTTAGCAAATGCATTCAGCGCAAATTCAGGCTTATTCAATGTCAGCTTGAGTCGCATGCTGGTATTACAGAGTAAAAACTTTGACTGTCTAAAGAAGTCTAAATTCAGCGGACCATATAGCTGACATACTCTACTATCTTTAATCATAGCAGATCGCTTTACAAAGCCACTGTTTGTTTCAACATCAAATTTTCCTGCTTCATCTCTGTACCATCCCATGGCTTCCATATGACTTTTTTGTGCTGCTGGATGAAACTGTGATACATGATTGAAATATGATTTATAGGGATAATCGCTTTGACCACCTTCCACCTGCTGCTCTCCAATCGTTAGAGAAACATCGCGAAGTAATGTAGTCAATGGTAAATTGTTCAGTCCAACTTTATGTGCATCGTCAATAGCAGTTCCATCTGCTTGCTGAATTCTAAACCTCAAATCAAGCATCGCATAACTCAAATCTATGTAGTCATCACTACCACCAGGAATAACAAATTCAATGGGGCCAGCATTCTCAGCTGTTCGAGGATGATAATCTACAATACTTGAACTAAGAATATCTGTCTGTATGGCTTGTTGATCGAACAAACAAAAACCGGAAGTTTTACACTCCATGATTAGAAGTTATAGCAGCGTCGTCGTTTAGCGCCTGATGAATGATTAGAGCCTCTGCGACGTTTGCGTGAATGCCTTTTGACTGAAGATCGCACCTTACCAGCTCCGCGATGTTTCCTCCTTCCTTTTCTCATTCGTTTAGGTGATTTCTTTCCTTGAGTAACACCAGCAATGGTCTGCTTCAATGTTTTTAAACCGCGTTCCTTCCCACGATTCAACAAACTGCTCTTAAAACTTCTACCTCTGGAAAGATCACTAGCAACATCACCAGCAAAGCCAACGGCATTACTTAAAACATTTCGTTTTAAAGATCTACCGACATTGGATATGAGAGGTGCTACAACAGATTTCAGTGCACCAAGTATGCTACCTCCACGTAGGCGGCGAGCACCGATGTAAATTTGTCCTCCACCACTTACGTAGGAGGGTCGTGAATAAAATGAGGCAGTTGGATTCATAGCTCAAACCCTAAACATTGTTAGTTACAACTTTGCATGAATCACTGTCGATCACTTAGATGAAAGATGTCGGCACGACGCATCCAAGAGTTCATACTTGAAGGATAACCAGTCCATTTAACAAGACACCATTCTTCACCTTGCCGTTTTTTACATCGAATGATTTTCTCTACCAAATATGTTTCACTTTCAGTGACTACCTCAATCTCATCGCGGTAAAAGCTACCCTCAATTTCTTCATTATCGTAATCTTTCAACTTGTAGGTGGTCGGAGAGTCTTTTTGATTAATCCTTGATACTGTAAATACCTCCTCTGTCCAATTCGGGAGGTACCCTTTAGCAAAAACACTTTTCACTTTTGAGATACGAACTTTATCGCCAATTTTCACATCACTTTTCACATGAGTGCGTTTACGTTGGAATGATTCGCGCACTTTATCTACATTGTCAGCATTTACATCTACTGGTCTGAGTCCAATAGAACGATGGATAGAGTGATTGTAGGCATGGAGTGTATCTTGTAGAACCTTTGTCCAATTTTGTGTCAAGTTGGCAGTAAAATGTCGCCACAAGCGATTTTTTAATGTGCGATTAAAACGTTCAACGAGTGCAGCTTTATAAGCGCTCTTTACACTAAACAACTCAATGTCATGCCTCTCAAATAATCTTGTCACATGCTGATTTTCAAACTCTTTTCCTTGATCACTCTGAATTCTTTTTGGAATGCGACCTTCTCGAAAAATTGTTTGGAATGCTTTTGCTACTCCTTTCCCTTCTTTAGTTTTTAAAGGTTGAGCCCACGCATAACGCGAGAAAATATCAATGACGGTTAAAATAAAATTATTGCCCGAGTTATGTTTTGAAATGGAGGCAACATCGCACAAATCTGCTTGCCACTGTTCATCGATGTCATGAACAATATAATGGCGGGTGCGGTACTTCTTTTTCGCTTGTTTGTGGAGTGTATAGGTAGCCTGACCCTTTAACCATCGTTTCACTTGTGATTGTGGAAGACCACTCGCTTTTGATAATTTCTTGATAGATGCAAATCCTGCCGGATGTTTTACATCATAATAGATTGACTTCAAACGTTCAGTCGATGACGACTGACTCTTTTTCCTCCTTCTCATCTTTTTGTTTTCTTCCCTTTCTACATTTACAACAACTGCAGCATTTAGCTTTAGCGGTTTTGCGATCGTGTTCACATTGCTTAGGGGTTTCATTATGAGAGCTGGCGCAGCAAGTGCAAGTGACAACGACATTCACCTCTGGTGGCTCATTACATGGCAAGCAACACATCTGCTTCATATTAATAATCTGAGAACATGTATTTCCTGGGAGGAGCTGTTTTACGTTTTCCTTTTACCAGTTTTAGTGGCGATGTAGATCTACGTCGAGTTCTTCCTCTTGTTTGCTTAGTGAGTGTGGGAGGGGATGTAGCAGGTGACGCCTTAAACCAATTTGTTGGCATTTTCATCGTCTGAAGCATTGGAGTAGTAGCCACTGTTGAATCAAGTTCTTTCAATGTCTCATTATTCAAAGCAAATTTTGGCACATTATGCTTTTTCAATAGTTTAAGAAAGTATGACCAACCAGGTGGAACATAGCCCTGACGGCGCTTTCTACGTGTCGCATACTGAATCAAGTCTTCATAACGTGAAGCATCAATCACTTTATTTTCATCTGTAATGATTTCTCCTCTATCATTTACATTGAGATGGGGCTCAATACTATTGAAAAGAGATATGGCATGTGCGCGAGATGCTAAAGGTGTAGCAGTCGATACAGAGTCACGCATCTTATTCTTCAAGTTTTTCAATTGCTCAACAGTTTCCGATTGTAATAATACAGCACGATGTGGATCTTTGATGTGAACATTTTGCTGATAATCTATTTCTTTCCTATACATTTGATTTGCAAGAGGTTGCTTTACTTGTTGCATAGCAGTCAATTGTACATATTCATCCTGAGGAATAACAATCATGCGAGAATAAGAACTCATAGTTTGTAGATAATCATGGGAGTTTTCAAAATATCACTTCGAAATCTAAATTCTTCCGGACACTCTTGCGTAAAGTCAATGAATAAGTAACCGTATGGTTTTTCAGTAGCTGCTTGAAAAATTTCAATTAAGGCTTTTGATCCTCTGGGTGCAACTTGTCGCGCTAAAATTTCAAATTGACTTTTATCTCGCGGATTCTTGAAAATAGCATAATAGTGTGTATTCAGGTTTCGTGTACGAGCTTCTTTTCCATCAGGAAACAAATTTTGTGTAATATAGATGATAAAGCACCTTTTATGGTGTGCTGCGCGAGTAAACATATCTGTAACATCTTTTGAATTCTTACTTTCTTTTAATAAATCATCCAATACAACAACATCATTAGACTGAAGTTTATCCACTGGAATAATTCCTTCATGTCGAATAAAGTTGCGACTTTGCAATTCCTGAAACAGCGACGGTTGATAAATACCATAACACCAAATCACTCGATTGATAGGTTCCTTAAACAACTCCCTTCTTTTATCCAATAAATTCAGCGTGAAAACAGTTTTACCTGCATGAGATGGACCTGATACAGTCAGAACTTTATCACATTGAAGTCTGAAATCCATTTTATTACTTTGAGACTCAACATTTGCATAATTAACGCTTAGAGCCAAAGATATTTCCCAATAGGTTGCCCACGGCAGGAGCTATCATTGGAAGTATTGCTGAAAGGAAACCGCCCTTTTGTGTTAGAGTTTTCCTCTTTCTTTGAAGGGCGACTTTAGGATTGGAGATGAAACGCAATTTTGTAGCATATCGCTTAAGTAACTTTCGTTGTTTTGGCGCTAATTTCTTCGTCCTCAACTTCCTCACATGAGAAATAATTTCACAAATGAATTTATCGTTAGCATGTCGTATAGCATTGTATCGCTGATTTGCTTTCATTCGTCGGAGAGCTTGAATGGCTGAAGAAAACTTTTGACTTTTACGTTTCGTCATTTTACGTTTCGCCATTTTCCGTGTTAGTCTTTGCTAAAACCTATCTTTACCACATTTGCATAGGTACTAACTATTGCGACATAAGTGACACTCGAAATGAGCAATATCACAGTGGTAACATTGGCAAAGTTGAATGCAATTACGTATGAAACAGCGTTGACAAAAAGCATGCTTACATCTCTTGAAGATGCGCTTTTCATTTCCATCCTTTCGCTTACATACATCACAACACATAGTTTCACCGTTACTGATGTCTATAGCAAGTCTTTTGAAGATATGAATTTGCTAGCCTTTTCTAAATAATAGACGCATGTACAGAAGGAATATACTTCGAGAGTGAGCAGACATAGCTCGAAAACCAGTTGTGCTACAATCAAGTACCACTGCATTTTCAATTTTTCTTTATGGAAAGTTGAATGTGAATATCTGAAATCGCTTCAATCACTAGACTGCTACCATGATGGTTAAATGCGTTAAGACGTTCAGCAATTTTTATCATATGTCTTTTAAAAAATTCTTCGGGGTGATCTACCACTTCCATTGAATAAGAAGCAAAATGGAAAGAGCGACTTTCCACCTCTTCCTTTCCAAAATGACTAAACTTAATTTTCGCAACTAATCGCGCCATGATAATGCTATCAGAGAATGTATTCATTAACTCTAGAAATAGAGTGCTAGCATCATCGACCACTGCTTCGATGTCGGTCTCATCTTTATGAAATTTTATCACATAATCTTGAACAGCTCCTTTTAAACTTTGCCTATGAAAACGTAATGTTCCGCAGTCGTTTGAGAAAGACATGATCGCCCTTTATCTAACCCATCCATTGCATGAAAACAACAACTCTTCTCATAGTAACATTTATTGAATAATGGTAACAAGCATGCATTATAAATCAATGGTTTGAAAGAGATAAAATAGATACAGCTGGTAACTATCATACAGCGAGCAATGATAACCATACAGGACTTTGGCAGTGTTGAGGTAAGGAGGAAAGAAGCATTGGTTATGAACGTAGCTACTACAACGAACAGACAAAATAGGAACACACAAATCCTTAAAACGTTTCGTGACTTCATGATAATGTTGATTCACTCTACTATCCCAAGGTGGGAGCAAAATATCATCAATGATTAGATTGGGAAATACTTTCCTCTCCTTACCAGGATTATTACAAAAGATGCGTATAACATTGAAAGCAGCTAACCATCGTTTAAAGTCAATAAGAAGAGCACTCTCACAAGAAAAGCCATAGTCTTGCAAATATTTCAGATTAAGTCCATGAATGTGTTTTCTCGCCCATTGATCAACATTGGGATCGCAGTTGGCATGTTGATGATAGACACTAACAATCTGATATGTCCAATTGTTCATAGCAATAGCACTGAGCTCCTGTACAGGTTCACCCTCACAATCCATAAAAATGATGATAGAAGCCTAAAACGGAAATTTACACATCTAAGGAAACGTTCTATAACATATTACAAAATGAAGAATTACATCGATGCTTTTCACGACAAAATACACAAATGATATGATGGCAACGAAGAAGTAAAATGTATCTAATAAGACCACGTCTACGACACTCAAAGCACATAAGCGAATTGTCATAGGAAGAGTTAGGAAAGGACTAGCAATTCTCCTTCTTTGATTTGCGTTTTGATGTAGCATTCTTCTCCGACTTGCGCTTCGTACCACTGCTGTTAAGGATTTGATCAATTATGTCGTCCACGTTGGGTGGTTTCGGAATATATAGGATGGATTCCATATGCATGGAGAGAGAGGCCATTTTATTATCCTTGTGTCGACCATAATATAGCCCATTCACTTTGAAAAGGATATCCCAAGTACCTTCTCCGAGCTCATCACATCTGATGGGTATTGAATGATCTCCATCCTTCTTATAGTAAGTACACCAATGTGATACCGGTAGGCAAATGTGATTACCATCCCAAATCTTTCTATAGGGAGTATCCTTGTCATCTCTAGCCTTCCACTCTTGAGCAAGAGGAGTAGGAATGTCCATATTTAATGTCACGTACTCCTCAATAGTATCAAGTTGGTGGCGAATGTACGGACTCACGGGGATCAGTATGTAGTCCCCATACTGATTGTGCATTATCTTGACATCCGTGGAAGGGAGCATTCCCGTTTGGAGTACTACGCTATGATCATCATAACGCAAGACTTGTTTAAATTTACGCTGTAGCGGTGTAGGATTATGTACCTTGGTTGTTTCTTCCACTGGCCTCAGTTGTAGATGATCTGACCGTAGCGAACCTTGTAACGTTTGACCGCCATTTTGTCCTACTAGTGCAGTAGATGGAGTAGATGCCTGAAAATGAAAAAGATTGTATTAAGTTTACGTTCAAGGGAGGAGAGGAGGGAAGTAGCGACTTACCATTTTAGTTGGATAATAGAACAGGGAACTAGGGAGAGAGAAAATGTGCGTCCGTCACTCGTGTGATTCAACGATGGAATGATTCTCGCTGTGGAAGGCTCGCTATTTATAAAGAAATGCTTGATTCTCATTGGATGATGATCCTCATTGGACAATAACATCAAGTTGATTCCAAATCTGGCATCCGTTTACCAATCCGATAGTTCGTTTTGAAGCTACAGCCCAAAACGTCCCAAATTCTAACTCTGTCGTTTTTCACCAATGTCCCAAAATCTTAAATGGCGTCTCACATCTAAACGAAGGCAGATACGAACAAGCCGATTCTTTCACTGAATTTGTCTCACTCTTAGCTTTCAAACGAGCTATCGCACGACAAAATCCGTCCACTGGAAGCCAAAATCGAAGCAAGCTGTCCAGGGGGGGGGGACGTCAGCCGAAAATTTTTTCTCTCCGACTTCGCTGGAAACATCCTTCCTAACCCAAAATTTCACGTAGATTCCGAATCTGGCCTCCGTTTTCTCATCCGATGCTTCGTTTGGACGCTACACACCAAAAACATCACACACTATAGCCTCAAGACTAATCCTGGCGGTCGCTCACGTCAACCTAGACGGTCGCCCACGTCAACCAGGCGGTCGGACCAACTCACCCGAGTCTCACACTCTGTCGTTGCAGGGGGGGGGGACGTCAGCGAACATGTTGTGAACGTGGACCCACCTGGCCGGCACACCACGACAGACCACAACCTCTGCCGTTCCAGAGGGGGGGGGCTCAGACACGAAGCACCACGGCGGCCGACCACGACACTCTGCCGAGCCAGAGGGGGGGGACGCAGCGATGGCGGCCATCTTGCGCGGTCCAGAAGTGGAGTTTTGCTTACTACTTGTAGCCCCACTCTTATTGTCAATGACATTACCAATTCGTCTAGGCATTGATTCGATGATATCGTTGATTTTTGACTGATCTAACTTTCTCCACTCTCTTTTTAACAGTGATGTAAGTTGTGATGCGCCATCTGTAGGTAGCAGTGAACGAAGAACGTTACGTTTTAGAATACTCCATACATTTTCTATGGGATTCAGATCAGGAGAACGAGCTGGCCAAGATAATGTCCTAAGCCCTAATTGAGACTTGCATAAGTTGACTCTACTACTCCTGTGACACGTAGCATTATCATCCATAAATAACCAAGTCGATGGATCACCAAGTTGATCTGTCATTTGGCCAATGTTCATTCGCAAAACATTCACATAGCGTTCAGAATTCATGGTTCCTTGCTGTATGTGAAGTTCAGAGCGGCCATTGGTCCAAATGCCAGCGAAAATCAGTAGAGTCGCACCACCTTGTACCCGGGGACGATGTAAATGTCTCGGAATTTCCTGATCAGATTTTATCCATAATCTCAATCGACCATCACTACCCTTCAGACGGACTGATGCCTCATCAGGCCAGACAGCCCCATCCCATTGATTTCGCCAGTGACAATGATTCATTGCCCATCTGAGACGTCTTTTTGTATGCTGATCTGATAATTCGATTTGAGAGGGCCTCTTACAGCTCTTGACATTCGACTCAATAAGTCTTCTACGAATAGTGGACTTAGAAATAGACGAGTCTAGTGCAGCCATCTCAGTTAACGAGAGACTTGGATCAACTTTAACAAATCTCAAAATTAGGCGGTCTCAGTAGTAAGCAAAACTCCACTTCTGGATAGCGCAAGATGGCCGCCATCG
>CAJQUW010007313.1:0-10306 GCA_907163375.1 Prostheceraeus crozeri
ATGCAAGTAGGATCATGTTCACATACTATGGAAATTTTGGCATTTTAACAATTTTTTGATAAATGTCATGTTGAAATAAATACTTGCTGGACGAATTGGCCAAATCCCAATAAGTTACTGCCAGGTGAGGGTATTATCAACTTACATGCAAAATATCAGCTTGCTAAGATAAAACGAACACATCATATCAACG
This sequence comes from Prostheceraeus crozeri, assembly GCA_907163375.1. NCBI lineage: Eukaryota > Metazoa > Platyhelminthes > Polycladida > Euryleptidae > Prostheceraeus > Prostheceraeus crozeri. The sequence goes on from CAJQUW010007313.1 coordinate 194, forward strand.
GTATGCAAGTAGGATCATGTTCACATACTATGGAAATTTTGGCATTTTAACAATTTTTTGATAAATGTCATGTTGAAGTAAATACTTGCTGGACGAATTGACCAAATACCACTAAGGGACTGGCAGGTGAGGGTACTACCAATTTACATGTACAATATCACTTGCTAAGATAAAAGAACACAAATTTGTATCTCAAACGCTGTGGCGAGAAGAACAGAGACCTGTACATACGAAATCTGAGTAGCCCATTTAACCAATCTAACATTTGCTGGAATCTTTAAATCAAATAGATGGCTAAATCAATGCCTCAATCATAGTGTCAATTTGCTTTGACGTTTGAACTTGACAGAATTCACATTCGCTATGAGCATCATTTATAAAACGGCTTAAATTCATTCCTCTTGCTTATGTTAGGTCTGCATATAATTTACTTCTGGGTAGCAACAATCGCATCCTAACTAACAGAATGAAAGAATGGAAATTCATTCCAACCACGCATGCTTTATCTAGCATTTCATAACATCATTAAGACTCATTAGGCAGCACACATTGCTATTTGGAAAACAAGTCAAGTCATCAAATAAATCCAACTAGACGCCACCCCTGAAATTTTAGAATCTCTATCTTTGCTTTCACACCAATGAAAGTATAAATTGAAGCTACAAGTCAACATTTGCTTCTATAATGGCTCCAATAAAATTCATTTTATACATTAAGCATCTGCACATCAAATGCTCTTTCAGGTAAACTGGATTTACTATCTAGAGAATTAGGAATTCACTATCTAGTAGATTTCTTGAAATATACACGTAGAATTGCTGCAAAAAACTCCGGTGTGTGATTACAAACTCGATCATCTCAAAGCATTGGATCTGAATGGGCATTCAAAAATTAATTCCAAAGGCAATTAAATATAAAACAAAGTTTTCAAACTTGTTTCTTCGTCTACTATCTAGCTAGATTTTCTTTACAATCTAGAAAATTTCGTCGGACGGTAAACAAATTTTGGTATGTGCTTGCAAAATTACGTGCCTCGCGCATGGAAAAATAACAAGTTACCAGGACACAAAAAACCAAGCTTGATATTAAAAAAGAGGCTCTGAATTATCACCCAATTAAATGCATGAACTTTTTCCCAATGCTACTATCATAGCCAGCTTGTTCCCAACTTTTGCTGAGCATTAGCAGCATTGTATTAATCTTCTGGCACTCCTATATTTTTTCACTTATAAAACACCCTAAATACCAATATCCAAGTCGATTGGGAAGCCCTACAAAACCCTTCACATAAATCTGTTATCAGACTCTAATAAATTTCTCTCCGAAAATTCCAACCATAGGCCAACCGCGAGGCAAGTTTCGACTTAAGTTTCGATAACTATCCAGAAATTGTCCCAACTATCATGTAAATTTCTGAAACTACATCCACCCAAAGTAAATCCCCCGTCGATGAAGCACTGCACACCTTTTACTTTTATCTACAATCAGCAGTCCTTTGAATGAAATTTCTATTTCTTTCTCCGAAATATCCAACTATAGTCCAACTGGTCCAGTAAGTTAGACTTAAGTTTTCGATTAACTATACCAGAAGATTGTCCAACTATCAAGTAGATTTTCCTGAAACTGCATGAAAATCTAGTAGAATAGTAGAGCATCTTCCAGATAGTGGACATAGAATTAGGGCCGACGTTAAGGAAGTATCCATCAGCGAAGACCAAGACTGACCACATTGGTGATACGGAAAAGTGTGATGAAAGAATAACCCCCCTTGAAATAGAGGTTCTCCCAACCGGAAATTTTCTCCTGAGATGCACTACAGAAAGAGGGCATGCAGTAATCCAGAAATCTACTTGACAGTTGGAACAATCTTCTGGATAGTTATTCGCAACTTAAGTCCGAACTGGCCACTCGCGGCTTGGCCTATTGGTTGAATTTTTGGAAGATATTTCATTCAAAAAGACTGATAATAGATTATGTAGGTTTGTAGGCTCCAACGCCTTGGAAGTATTAGGGTGTGTTAAAGAGAAAAAATATAGGAGTGCCAGAATTAATACCATGCTTGCTAATCTCTGCAAATAAAGCTTGGAACAGCTGCTAAGAAGCATTGAAAAAGTTCTGCATTTAAATTGGTTATAATTCAGAATCCTCTTTTTTAAATAACACCTTGGTTTTTTTGTGTCTGGTAACTTTGTTAATATTCCATTCGCGAGCACGTAATTTTGCAAAGCACATACAAAATTTCTTGTTTATTCCGAATCTTCTAGATAGTAGAGACATCTACGAGATAAGAACAGAAAAACAAGTAGAAAACTTGTTTTTATATTAATTGCACTTTGGAATTAATTTTGAATTCCATTCAGCCATCCATGCTTTGTGATATCGAAGATTGGATCTACACACCGATTTTTTGGCAACAATTCTACGTCGTATATTTTCAAGAAAATCAACTAGAAATGAATCCTAATTCTACTATATAATAAATTCCAGTTTACCCCCTACCTCTTTCAGGAGTGCTTTTATAAGCCGAAAATATCATATCAACTCTCTCCGAAAATTCAAATAGATAGAAGCATAAACTATTTTCTGTCATTGGGCGCGCATTTTAATATAAACAAACAAAGCCAAGTTCTACTGGTATGGTTTTAGGACTTGCAGGTAATACATTTCAAGACTGATTATCTAAATAAATAGGAAATCAGAGAGGACAACTCTAAGTTATGACAAGATTGTATATGAACCCGTTCCATTCATTTACTTTAACAACAAACTAAACCACTCAATAAACATACACAATCAATTCTCAGAGACGGAAAATCGCGGCGATAGAATACTGCGGAAGTCTATAAACGAAATAGACTTCCGAAAGTTTATAGACCTTCGGGTTTCAGAACCAACCTGTACAAGTTATAGACTTGTTAGGTATTACGAGCCCACAGATTAAGACAAGAACAACTTGGAAACACATAATTATTAAGGGCTCAGCATTATTGATAATATTTATTTGTTCATTGACATGTATTACAGACATTATCGACACATAAGCTTTTTTATTTAATGCTTTATTATTCAAGGAAAATTCTCGTTCTATCTCAGCAGAGACAAACATACAACCCAATCCTAAACCACATTCATGCGTATTCAAAATAAGCACGGAGTATACAGCAGCAACACACGAACGCCCAACGCAAACTTATTAAAACACCCAAAGCTCTATTATCAACTTAAACTTTGCAAAAGTTCGTTAATAGTTCTTAAAAAACGTTTGCATCTATCTACATAACATTGTAAACAACTGGAGTTGAACCAAACCAAGCATTAAGTCTGGGTGGAAAACGGTGCAAAGTTGGCTATATTCACAAAAGCAGTAATTGTTTCAAAATTCTTTCAATTTCACATTCAAGTTCTTTCAGAATAAAATTGAGTTGTATTGATACAAGAATTTAGGTATGATAGGTGGAGACCTTTGCATTGCAGTAGTCGGTGATGTTCACTGAAACTCGTCAGTGAAAATTAAATCGCGTTAGAATTCCAGTCTGTGTGCGGCACTGATGAGGATTGAAACGATCCTGCATCTAAACTTACAATTCGATTTTCCACCTTAGAACAGTGGACAATGAATTCCTTCATAAATTACTAAAACTAATTGGAGATCAAGAAGGAAGGCCATTTTCCAAGAATCTGTAAAGGTATATCACTTAGTAATATAAAGGCTACAATCAGTTGATCTACAAACAATCTGCTCTATCCTGCCTCGAATTTGGGAGGAAAGATGGAAACCTAGTTTACAGGTTTCTTTAGAACAAACAAGTAAACTTTACCTATATATATATATATATATATATATATATATATATATATGTCAGAATAAGTATTTTTATTGAGTGCGCACAAATTGATGAACATGTGGCCTTGCACTAGACGAAATGACTTACTTAATCTTACTAAGGAAATATTACAAGTTCTGACCAGAAAGTACCAGTCGTGCTAAGTCTTATTAGCAAATCTGATCAGATCTGATAAGATCTTATTTGTAATTATTTAGAAATCTTTTGAGCAGAAAAAAGTCGTATATTTTGCGTTTGTCTACATATATTCAGTGCACTGATGTTCCAGCAAGATCATTTAACAACTAAAACCATTTATATCGTCTGATCTTCGCACTGTAATCGGACTTCAAGATTGAAATTTCAGTTTCGCTTTTATTAATTTCAATTAACAACAGCTTGGTAAGATCTGAAAAGATCTTATTTTGCAAAACTATAAGGACTTAGTAAGTCTGGTACTTTCTGGTCAGGAAATGTAAGATCTTATATAAAATAAGTTCTTATCAGACTTTGCAAGAATCTGATCAGACTTAATAAGACTTAGCAAGTCATTTCGTCTAGTGTGTTAGCATACCGAATATATTTTTCTATGCTAATATGCTAAAATTAGAGCCCTACTAATTATTGCATAGAATCGCATTACCCTAACAAGTACGAGCTGCGGTACGTCCGAAAGTTCCGAAGTCGAGGTCGAAAGCTTGAAACCCCCCCCACCATAGGTTTTGGCACAACGCGCGACTTAGTATTCCCCCCCCGAGCGAACCAAAACAAAACGAAGCGCTATAAACCCTAGGTATATAATTGGAACATTTTTTTAAGGGCATAATCGTAACTTAAAACCTATGTAAATTTGATTTTCAAATATCAATCAGATTTCGCGAAACTTTTCATATGAACTAATTATTTTGATCGCAAAAACAAAACCCAACAAACTACAATCAAATACAGCTCCCCATAAAAACAAAATATGATAAAACAAATGATAAAACACAACAGTTTAACCATGAAGGTGCAAATAAGGAATGTTGTCAATTTTAAACCACTCTTCGAAGGAAAGGTTTGAAGCCCCCTTTCACAAAATCTTCAAGAACAGGACCAAATGTAACCAGAAAGCAACTATCCTATCAAAATTTATATTATCCTTATCCTAAAAAATATCCGTAAAAAATCCGGGAATTCCGGTCCAATAAAACCCAGAACATTCCCTCATCATTGTCTCTATCATTGTCTCTCCTCTCCCTTAATTGATACTGATGTGGGATTCGGACGAACAGGCTTTCGTTGAAAAAAATCTACTTTTAGGTACAGTGGCGTGCAATACTAAGAATATTGCCCAGCGTAACGTCCCTATATACAAAATGCAATTTCAGTCAAAGTATCACAATCAGCAATTTTTGGTGGACCCCCACTGAAGCCAACAAACAATGGTCCCACCGGCCTTTTTTTTTTTTCCTTCGGTTTCCGGACAAAAATCAAAGTAGTTCCGGTTTTCAGCAGCACAGCAACATCCCTGATCACTACAAACACCTGATCACTTAATGTGTTTAGTAGTATTAGTAATTACTGATCAGTAGGCCTTGCAATGCAATTTAGGGGGAAGAGGCCTACTTCAAATATTTAGTGAAGTGAGGAGTACTCTGAAATCGGCTTCTTTTATGATCCAAATTACACAAACCTCACAGCAAATAACAGAGCAGAACAGTTTTTACTAAAACGATGACTTTCCAAAGAAACGAGGCCACATAGTCTAAAAAAACTCGTGTTTCTATTCATAGTTTGAAACATTTCTATGACACTGTTAAAATCACACCCCCCCCCCAACCACAATGATGTTCATTTTATTAATTTTACATTTCACAACAGTGTTAAACGTAGAAAGTCATAAGAGCAGCATATGGAACAAATCAGTGGGTTTATTCCTGTAACTGTAACTTACCTGATTGGTTTGGATGTTCTGAAAATTTAGTCAAAGTTCAAATAAAACTTTTTAATCGGAAAACTAACTCGCTATTATGTTGAATGAAAGTAGAAACGTCATCTTCATAGGGATTCGTAGGCAGGAAAACGAGCGGCCTATGACACATCAATAAGCACTTAAAGTAGCGATTATAGAAGATTTTAATGACGAATAATAACCCAGTCTTCATATAAAACGGAAAATCGCGTAGTAGCAAACCATAGTCTTTTTACACTCTATAAATCTTATGGGGAGTCAAGGTTTATTAATATATTAATGTCGTCCCTTTACGGTCATTAAAAATGAATTAAAATAGAATAGAAAAAAGAAGTTGTATCATCTAGTAGGCATATATTCTTACATGCGAGTGCGAATGATAAACAACGTTTACGCGATGTTCAAACCCCTCGCCATTCATGAAAAATATTAAATGGATAAATTACCTATACAACGTCTCCTGTCAACCTATCGTATCTAATTTTATCCATTCTATTCTAAATTATATGAATAGAATACCAACAATTAATTTAGCCCTTTCTCTTGCTGTACTTTTGATTTGCTTTCGGAAAAAGGGCACGGTAGATTTGGACCAATATTTTTCTAAATGGGCCAACCCCGACGTATATTAAATGTGCAGTTTAGGCGGTCTTGCCAGCAAGATTTGGTCCCTTTGCAGTTAAAAAAGTACCAGTACCTAAGACCGCAAGGAGATAAGGAGCCGAGACTACAGACAAATGGCAGACAAGTTTGCATATGATGTGCGTTCTACGTGTAATGGATTTTGAGAGGCAGCTAGATATTGGACATAGATAATCAACAATATTCATCATGTATCGTTGGAATTATGTCAACTCACCTTCGCAATTTCCCCTTGGAAAGGTTGTCAATATGATGGATAATGCAGCTCCTCTTCGCTTGTCTCATCTGAAATAAAATCTTCCGGAGAATCATTGTACTAAAAATTATTAATCAAGTCATATTGTCTCAAAAAACACGAATTCCTCTATATTATAGGGCCGCGAAATGTGACCCCAATGCCTACAACTACGGAACCAAATCAATTTTATCTGAGAAGGTCACATGTTTTCCATTGAATTACGTACGTGCAAATAACTCAATCGTTTATCATTGACCGATAGGCTTTTCCCTAAACAAAATGAAAAATTATTATTTTGATAACATGTACAAGAAACGCCAGAACTAGGAATACAGATATCACCTTCCAAGGAAATAACAATCTGATTGAATGAATCTAATTGACGATCATGATCAAATAGTGTAGGCTAATTTGAAAGTAGAATCCCAATGCAGAGATCTTCATTTTTAAAATCTCGGGAATTCAATTCACTCATTCAATCACTTCATTCAATTCATTGGGACGGGTACGCCTTTATATCAATTTTCATTCATTGTTGATTATTAGCATTAACCATAGCATTGAAGATCTCACGGGGTCCTGTTAAATCAGAAGACAGATTTGCCTTGATATTTACTGTTTTGTATAAAAAAATTATGCCCACACGAGACAAATAATGTCACAAATTTTCAATTTAAGATACTTTTTCGAAAAAGGGTTGAAACAACATCAAGTAAGCACTTATTATAAAAGAAATCTTATATCATGATTAATTCTTCAAATAACTTCATAGATTCAGGCCAAGGACTATAACAGTTGCATGTAATGATACAGTGGGTATACAATTTCAATATCAAATGCCTCCTCAGCATGACACAAGCACAAAAGTGATGATAGATTTTGGCAAAAAGATAAAGCATTTCATCTTGTACAACTAACATATGGCCCTCTAGATATTCTAAACAACATAAAATTGATGGAATCTACTGCTATCACAAAGTGCGCAATTGAGTACATGAAACTATTTTTGTGGGAATATTCCATTGTTGATAAAATTTTAGCGAGAATTTCATTCTTTAAATATGTGCCATTACTTGGTTCATTGTCTAGAACACTCGGGTTAGTTTGGGATACCGAAAGACATCAGCGATTACCTATTAGCACCAAAGTGTTTAAATATATCAAGTGTGGAAACTCCCCATTACCCTAATGTATTTTTTGTGGCAACAAATCCGCCATCTTTTTTAGCCGAGTGGATTTTCAGAAATTCATTGCCTAACTTCAAATGCCTAATTTGGCTAGAATTTTTGGTGACAATCTCAATTCTTTTCTGATTTATACAATAAATTGCTATAGTGTTCATACTTTGAGTCAATTAGATCAATGAACGTTGAATTCTGGAATGACATGCTTTCAAAGACGAAACAGTGGTAATTTGTATCATTCGGTGCTAAGATATTGTTGAACTACATATTGAAGATACATCTAATACAAATATTTCCTGGAATGAGAAGAAAGGCGATCATGGTCGATATTTTACGAGCATTTTCGTGATTTTGGAGGTAATATAATAACTACGATTTTTCAGACTATCTCACCATACCACAAGTGACTTACAGTGTAGTGTACGGACTACTAGGGCGCACCGGTGGCTCCTTCGATGCGTCGGGAGCCTGAAGATCTTTCCAGTTGCCATTATTTTACTTGACAGTATTGAAGGGCATCTCTGCTGAATGGAATAGTCAGCGTCAATCATAGACAAACAAGAACGAGATTTTCCCCACCCACTACCAAGACGCGCTCAATGTCATTCACTTATGTGACGTCAGATGCAGTTGTTGTCCAGACTGCTTCATTAAGGGAAGTAGGCACGTGATGTGTTACAGTATAGTGTGTGAGAGTTGCTGCTTCAACGACGCACTGTTCTTCTCGTGCGAGGAACGTTTTTTCCCTGACCTGTTTTAATAGTGGCAGTGTAGAAGCGCATGTATTTATGTTGATAATGGTATAGATTGATTGGTAAGCGGTAAGATTGATTTGCATGATTGGATCAATAATCGCCCATTCTATTCCCGTGTATGTGAATATTTGAATGCTGCATTCAGTTGATATCATCTGAAAAATACCGTTTCTACGATCACATATCTGAATTAGCAAAAATCATCTGATTGAACAAGTGGAGTATAAAAGGTATAAATATCACAGAAGGGTTATGAATGTGTTCACCCCCGAACTAAATTGCGATGAAGCCAAAATATTCCTCCGTCTTTGCCTCCAAATACTGATCCACTGACTGAACTTAACTGGGACCCATTCTAACTGCGTACATTTGTCAACCTTCGTGTTTGATAATCAAAAAGTTATAATAAATTTGCTATACGAATTAGCCTTCTCTCGATGCAGACACAATGTATGGAATTTATTCCATCATGGTAGTGGGGACTACAGTAGTAACTATAGTAAACTAATAGTAATGGAAGTGTGAAAGATTCGAATAAAGGTGTTCTGGTTAATTTTTTGTGGCCTTTTTTGTACATATTTCATGTTCTTAACCTGTAAGTACAAACATAAAAGGTATGGCTGACATCACCGCGACCGCGGTTGTCCAAGAAAGTAAAAAAAAAACCCTTGAGCTAAAAGTAATTTCCAACGATTTCTATAGAAGTGAAAAATAAAGGCCGAAACTATTTTTTTAACATTTTTCCTAGTTACTACAACAACAAAAATGTTAGTCTGTTCAAAACATCAATTTCCTTCCTATTAATATTTTTTTTATTTTATTATCAATTCTTCAATATCAATTTTTTTTCATTTTCAATTCCTCTACTCAGATGAAATGACGGCCAAATTGACATTTAATCGCAAATGGCAGCTCATTTGATGATTGTCGGTGTTTTGAACGCTATACACAAGGAAAAATCCACAACAAGCAATTTGTACTTCAGTTCAAAAAGCATTATTCTTAACAATCATAATCATTGAACAGTTGCGCCGTCTCTAAAATGGGACAATAATACCTTTGCAGACCTTCTGCACGCTCATAGTTCTTTAAACCTCGCCATCGCATACTGCAGCAGTAATCTAAATTCCCATATATAAAAACCGGACCAACTTGTCTAAGATATAAAGTTGATTAGACAGTTTTTGACAAGGTTTTGGAAAAATGGCACAGCTTCTTAATAAAAAAACTGTAGCTAGGCATCGGATCGAATGTGAATTTTTAAGCAAACAGAAATATCAGTCTATTTTGTTTAAATGACACAGTTGTTACAATAAGTTACATACATTACATAAACCTAATCTCACTAATCTTGTGATTGGAAAAATAGCATCAATACCTGCTTCTGTTATGAGAAAAATTGAATAATTGCGTATAGAGAACATGCTCGCATCGATAGGCGAAGCATCATTTTGTCTGCGGCATTTCAACTAAAGCAACAGAATACAGGCATCACCGTGCACACGACTATTATTCC
>CAJQUW010007314.1:0-17996 GCA_907163375.1 Prostheceraeus crozeri
GTGCCCTATAAGAAATAGAAATACACCGAAGTGGATTGCATAGATTACTGTCATATGCGTTTTCAGCACACGTGACGGTGCCATCCTCAGTGACAACTGAAGTGACTGAACAAAAAAGTCTGTACTTTCGCTTACGTAGAACGATTATTTGCTGTATTCAATAGCGAAAACAATGCAAAAGAGTTTTTAGTTCACATGAATTCTTTCACCACAATAAACCAATTTACTTATGGAATATCCTAAACGAAGACGGTCATTTAAATTTTTCTGGATATGACTATATAATCGCTGATAATGGTACAAAAAACGAAATGGCATGTTCAAGGACACCGAACACTTTTCCCTGTATACACCATCGCACAGCTTTTTTGGCCCGGATAAATATAAGAAAAACCATCAAAGCCCACTTTATCAGATCCCAAAAATTAACGAAACCGACATTTTTTTTGAAAGTCACATGAAAAATTAGTGAACAGCCAATTTTTATGAAAAACGGATACAGCGCAACCTACATATGGAAAAAGTTTTCAGTGACTGCAAAGTTCAAAGACAGCAAAGACGATGATGAAAATACTGAGGAAATTTAAAGAACCTGTCTACTGGAAGTTGCCCTATGTCGATGTTACATCCACAAAGAAATTAATAAGAAGACCCGCTCCATAAACATGCTATTAACAAAGTCAAAAATTAATTATTGCCTACAATACATACAAAACTCAAAGCCCAAAATTTAGCCGTTACAAAGATTGCAATCCCCTTATCTAACCGCTCCCTCGCACTCGCTTCCCTCACGCTTCGCTCTACAAGTATAAATAGTGAACATTGCCCAGAATGTTTATGTAGGAGAGACTCGTCGCCACATTTTCACCCGCATCAAAGAGCATATGAAAGGAAAAGCCCACCATCAGAAATCTCCATTGCATATACATCCCCATCAAAAACAATCTTTCTCAATCCTACATCATACTAAACATACACGCATAGGAGAAGCATTCAGCATGCAAATCTCACATCAACAATCACATACCTCTCATGAACAACCACTTTGCAATACAAAAGAAAACACATCTACATTTATTTCCATAATAAATACACATTTTTGTTATATTGTATAAATTGTAAATAAAATTTGTTGATTGTTTACTCTCCCTTTCGATATATAAACCTTTATTGTTCTGGTCACTTTCAGTTGTCACTGAGGATGGCACGTCACGTGAGTGGCTGAAACGCGTATGACATATAAACTCTATGCAATCTACTTCGGTGTATGTTATTTTCTATTTCATCTGTTTCTGCAAACTGTTGCCACGCGCTCCAAACTGCCAGTCAACTGTTCGTGAACATTCAGAGACTTGACCTTAAACTTCAGAAAAGCGTATGCTACGCAGCACGTTCACGCTAGACAGTGTATCGATCAAGACCCTCATTCCAAACTTCATGCGATGCCGCCTACCGAGGCAAATTGAGACAACCACCCATGGCCCTTACTTCGACAAGGTCAACGAAACACACTGAACACAAATCCATCAAGAAAATATCGTACCGCGTCAAACGAAGCTCAAAATAGAAATGGCTACCTTCGAAACAAAATAATCCACAAGTAATTATTGGTATCCTCCTCAGACGCACTCTAAGTTCAGCCAAAAATGCTGGTAATGATACGCAAAGTCAAGGATTACTCATCACAAGAAGATCCGTGACCTTCAGATTCGAAAACAAAGGCAAGAGGAGGAAGATCCAGACATACCAGAGCTACCGAGCAAAGATTCCTCGGTCTTTAACCTTATCAACTTCGAACGTTTTGACTTCCATAGGAAAACGATAGGGCCCTGCCAATACTTGGTATTTCGATTGTGCTGGCCCACGTACCCCGAATGAACTCAATGTTCAAAATTTGAAACGGAATTTCTCTACAGACAACCTCAAACGTTAATAGAAGAAACTTGACTCCAACAAAGAAGATGACATCAAGCACTTACTGAAATCTGCAGTGAGAATCAATAAACAAAGCAGAATGACAAAGATACCAAGGAAAATAAGTGAAATGCTCCAAAGTGCTCAAATCCCTGTTGCAATGACAAAACATTATACATCAACCTGACTGGCGCAAAGGTAATGAGGTATTGTGATTATGAACAAGGAAGACTAGTGTGAAACAAGATGACAAAAACTTCTACTGAACTCAAATAAATTCAAAGAAAATCGACCCATCAAAGGACAATATCTTCATAACCAAAGGAAGGACCAAACAAACAGTGAAGCTTCCTCAAAGCTGAAGAACATGAGAACGCCATCAGTGATTTCCCTCTACCAAGAGACTCCGATCTTACTGGGTGCACTCCCCTGATTATCGATATATATTGGACTACCCGAAGATTCACAAATTCGGAAACGGACCCTTCCATTGAGACCTATTTTGTTCCATTGTATAATTCTTATTGTACTAATATTAGCCGAATGGGTTAACATGATATGCTGAAACCCCCTTACCTACTCCCATCACACCATTCGACCAAAGATAGTTTTTTCTGCCTATGAAACAGATAACTTCCGCTAATATCAACAGTGAGTTTTCCTCACTAGCGTTGATTGTACAAACAAACTGTTTCACTAATATCCCAGTTAATGTGAAACCATAAAATCACATTATTGATAACATTTGATCTTTGAACCATTTCCTGTTTCCATAAGAAACGTTGAAAATTTTGCTAGATTATCGCCTGTACACAAGTGCCGTTCATTCTTCAATGGTCGCAATTATTTACAAGATTGAAGGCGCCTGAGCATGGGGAAGGAATATAATATCGTGTTTTTTTAGCACCAATTATGGCTGAGTTTTGTCTAACACTTCATAATTTGAAAAGCAATTTGAATATGCCAAAAGTTGTACATTCGCTACGTAGACGATATATTTTGCTGTATTTCAATAGCGAAAAACCAATGCAAAAGAGTTTTTATTTCACTTGAATTCTTTCAATCACCACAATATCCACATTACTTATGGAATATCCTAACAGAACGAACGGTCCGTTAAATTTACTGGATATGAACTATATACGCTTGATCAATGGTAATTTAAAAACGAAATGGCATGTCAAGGACACGAAACACTTTCCTGTAATAAACCCATCGCACTGCTTTTTTGCCCGGATTAAAATATAAGAAAAATGCCATCAAAAGCCATACCGCTCTTTATCAGATCCCAAAAATTAACGACCGACCATTTTTTTGGAAAAGTCAACATGAAAAAATTAGTGAAAAGCAATTTTTATGAAAAAACGGATACAGCCGCAACCTACAGTTGAGTGAGTTGAAAGGGGTGTTTTACTCGTGACTGCAAAGTTCAAAGACAGCAAGACGATGATGACAAATAACTGAGGAAATTAAAGATACATGGTCTACTGGAAGTTGCCCCTACAGCTCGAGTGTCTTTCCACAAAAGAAATTAATAAGAAGGACCCGCTTCCAATAATAAACAAGCTATTAATCAAAGTCAAAAATTATTATTGCCATACAATACATACAAAACCCAAAATTTATGCCGTTACAAAGGATGCAATCCCCTTCAACGAGCACTACTTGCCCCTCATCTACCAAGTATAAATGTGAACATTGCCCAGAATGTTTATGTAGGAGAGACTCGTCGCCACTATTTTCACACCGCATCAAAGAGCATATGAAAGGAAGCCCACCATCAGAAATCTCCATGCATATACATCCACCATCAAAACAATCTTTTCTCAATCCTACATCATACTAAACATACACGCATAGGAGAAGCATTCAGCATCAAATCTCACATCAACAATCACATACCTCTCATGAACAACCACTTGCAATCAGAACATCTACATTTATTTCCATAATACACATTTTGTTATATTGTATAAATTGTAAATAAAATTTGTTGTGATTGTACTCTCCCTTGTATAGTAAACCTTTATTGTGTCTGTCTCCTTTCACTTCAGTTGTCACTGAGGATGGCACGTCACGTGTGCTGAAACGCGTATGACAATAAACTCTATGATGCCCTAGAACATCGCAAATTCAACTGTTGTCAATAAATGAATACAAATCTAGCAAAAAACTTCTCTTTACTTGCTTCTGACTTTATTAAGTTTGCCATTATTTTCCTGAAGACAACTTTTTTCACTGACATTTTTGACCATTGTGTAACAAATTCATGTATGAGACGATGTGTTTGTGTCATCTAAGCCGGACTCTGATGTGCGCACAAAATTTGAATTTTACTTGGCTGACAGTCCAGGTGTTAGTAGTTCATGCTACTAGAACTGAACAGAGAATAGAAATCATGACAAGAAATAGATATCTAAGACATTTCTTGGAACATGACCAGATATAGTTCACTACTAAATTGCAGTTCCTAGATATTTCATTCTTTTCAAAAAAATCAGTTGCAGAAATATGTGTTCGCCTTTTAACTGCCGACAACAAATAGTACCTAAATCAATATATTACAAAAATTCCTAAATTCTAACGACCGAATATATTATTAAAAAACACACGCGTACGTTTCACACAAGCCTTAGTCATGCAAAGGGCCAAAAACAGCGATTACAAATGATATATTTAAGTTCGGGATTGCGAGTTCTAATCTCATGCCAACTCGATGCTTCGAGGACAATTCTCGAGTATATCGTGAGACCTGTATGTAACACTTTGCCGTTGATGACTCTACTCAGCGATGGACATGGATATCTATGCAATTACGTTGATTTTGAAGTGCCGGTAGACCAATGACGCACCCGATGTATATGTGTTCTTTTTAGACGGGGAACGCATCGTTCGCTTGGATTTCTCCGATGTAGAATGAGCTGCACTCTCGACATCGGATAAGGTAGTCCCACGAGAATTAGATTTGTTTTAATCGTATCACTTTGCTAGAAGTGCAAACTGATTCAAACAGAGTGGCACATGGCTAGGAACTTAATAAGTGGGCAAAAAGAAATTTTGTAATAACCTTACAGAGATAGGGAAAAACAGTCGTAGCTTCGCTTTCGGATTGCTCTGAATTTCTTTTAAAATGCTCCGATCGCCACGACCTCCTTCAGATTCGAAGAATTCAGATCATTGCGCAAAAGTTTTCCTCGATTTAATTTTGGGCCCTCCGATCATTTTTTAAAAAAGTTAGCAGGCGCAACGAAAAAACGTTCACAAACCTTCTCTGTAGAACTTCCACATCGACTGCGTCTCTTTGCAAAGTGTGATTCCGGTTGATAGCAGTCACTGAAACTTTGCACACTTTGGCTGTGTTTTCAATGGTTGAATCTGACTGCTATATTGTTCGATTTCTATGGCATATTAGTCGCGGCAGATTGTGCCATTTCATTAACGTAAACATTGTTATTCCAATGCTTCCCTTTAATCAAACGGAAGAGAGACGACCTGTCTAATCTGTGGGTAGTCACATTCTTACCCAGCAATTGGCGTTATCACAATTTGCAGCGAACAAGACGAGCAATTAGCTGTCAAACAGGTCTTTGGATGGCTTTGGAATTCAACCCACGATACCATAGATTTTCGATCTGAAAGAGAACTCGAATAGCTTTCTCATAAGTTGCATTTAAGGAGAGTTCCTTGTATTTCCCTCATGTCCTTTTCATTGGTTTAAGGTTAATGTCAAATTAATGAGGAATTACCTATATATTGTTCCTTGAAGACCTTTCATGATAATTTTGGCTTGATTGTGGTGCCTTCCGTCTATCACTTTCCTGGGATAGCCAAAAAAACCTATACCTACTAAAAAAATTACCATAAACAAAATACCTAAACCTATTGGAAAAAACTGACTCAAGAAGTAAGTACAATTGCAGTTCCAGATCTTTTGAAATTAAGTAATTTATATAGCTTTGTTGTAGACTTTAGCGTCCAACAATGCGTTTTATCAACTTAGAATTTGTTTTTCCATCACTTTTAACAATTGGAAATCAGTGATATTTGATGTCTTTTGTCCAGCTAGGGAAAGGTCATTTACTATTAATAATCCCATAGCATTTGAATCAGAGGAGAAAGTAGTTCAGAGTACATGCGCACTATGGGCGGCGGAACAGGGGGGGGTCCGAGGAGTTGAGACCCCCAATATTTTTCAGGGGAGTCCAATCAATATCAGGAGCCCCGCAATCATTTGAATTACCAAAATGATTGTTGAGGTGTGTCTGTACATTGATTTACGTTAGCTTCAAATGTTGCATATGCATAGTCAGAGTTTTCGGATTTCTCATGTCTCAGACTTAGCTGAGTACTTTGTGATTTTCGTTCGAAATAATTCCGCCGAAGGTCTTATGGAACTGTTTACTTTCAATCCATAGTCGACCAATCAACACCTGTCATCTTGGAAATCCACGTGGGGGGGGGGGGGGGGGGGGGGGAAATAAATTCAACTTCTTAAGAACAACAACTGAAATGTTTATTAGACTTGGTCATAATAAAGCGCCATGGTACCATCGCTTTTATGCCATTCATCAGTTCGGTTTTTGCAAGATATAATTCAAGAAGGGGGACGAGAATTCTGTAGGAAGATTTTATAATTTCTCAGTATCCAAAAACATTCAGTGTCTGGATCCCTCATCGGCTGCTAGTCTCATCAACCAAGGTATCAACTCATCGAAATCCAGTTGAACATGTGGCCCGTGCGATATGAATTTCAACCAATAATAAAGGTTAACACATGCGCCTGTAATTCTATTTGTTTTCAGGCTATCATTACTGCTTGTATCCTCGGTCTTCACACATTGCCAGAATAGTTATATGACCACCTGAACTTTCATCACTTTCGTGTCCGTAACTTCCGCTCTACAGTTTAATTTCCTGATTACTAATTTCACACAGCAAGTTCCATTACAAATGAAAATGATGAAATGATGCATTCACATGCAAGGTCAATGGTGCAATATACGGTACAGAGATCTATCTCCTCAGTGGCAATTCTTGTCCCCTGGTCGTTCCGCTGTCCTTAATGCGTACTAAAGTGCACAAGCACTTAGGTAGAGTGCTAACTATTATAATGTCACGCAGTAGATGCACAATGAATGATTGCATCCATAGAGTAAGACCTATTTGGATCTTATCGTTTTTATATAAAGATCTATTTAATTTATACGATCAAAAATTAAAATTTAAAGACCGATTTGGGAATGTTACCAGAAAATAAAAGAACACTCAAAAGGTAAACTTGTTGAAGACGCCGTACAGTATGCAACAACAGTTGCTTAACCGAAAACAAAAGCACTGTCATAATTAAAACATAAACTATCGTACAAGTAATTCACTTCACTCAATCCCACAATAACACATGCAGTAGGTCCACAGCAGAATACAACATTCTGGTGTACTTGTACATTGGACCCCCCAACCAAAAATTCGTTCTGCTGTCCTTAGTACGTACTAAAGTGCACAAGCACTTAGGTAGATTGCTAACTATTATAATGTCACGCAGTAGATGCACAATGAATGATTGCGCTTAAAGAAGGCCACAATGATGATGCTAAAGTGCGCAGCTCTGAAGAGGACAAGCAATTCTAGTGTTAATAGAATAGTGATTAATGTGAAACTCATAAGCTATGTTTCTATGGATGAATAAATTTTACCGTTCAAGGAATATATTTAAAAAGTCGGGCAACAATGATTATTAATTACTGTCTGCTTATTTCTATTAACTTCTATATCTAAGTAAACAGACTATAATGATATATTTGCTGTCCGATTTTTCAATTGAATGCTATGTCTAAGAAATCGGACCGCAGTGATATCACACATTGACGAAGTATGTTCATATTTCTATTCACAGCACAGCAGAATTACACAGCAGCATACATCAAATAAGTTCAATACGATAGGCCATATAGTCAGGGAGCTAGCTGTGAAGTTGTGGCAGGGAAACGAAAGGTGAGTACATAAACTTTCACATAGATAGTACACCTTAACTACTGGCAAAAAACTTCGCGTCTGCCGGATCAGATCATTTGCTTTTCAGAAAATAGAGAGAATAACACATTCCCTATGTATTTCCAAGTGGGTAAAATTTTGACATTAGGTGTTCGAATTTTTTCGAATTTTTGCTCATAAAAGTTCACAAATTGGTTATTTTGTTGAACTGGTTATATAGAAATCATTCTACAGGATCATGATCTTTCAAATGAGTTATCATTCGTGACTGAAGATGAAGTAAAGTGTAATAAGCAGACACTTTTCGTTAAAGTATTATCAACAATGTTCCATTGAAATTTCTATGTTATAAATTGCTGTTACACCACGAAAAGTGTCTGTTTTGTTCACTTTAATTCATCTCTGTCACTGGTATGATAGCTCATTTTGAAAGATAATGATATGTAAGTTGATTTCTATTAATAAACCAGTTCAACAAAATACCAATTTGTGCAACTTTTATGAGCAAAAAATTCGAACACCTTAAATGTCACAATTATACACTCTGAAATACTTAGGATTGCGTTTTCCTTCTATTTCTGAAAAGCAAAATGATTGATCCCCCGCGCAGCACCCGCGAAGTTTTGCAGTAGGTTAGGTGGGTACTATGCCATGTGACAAGTTCTTCTATGTACTACATCGTCCTCCCTGCAAACTTCACGCCCTGCTCCCCGGAACTAACTACGATCGGCAAACATTGAATGCTAGTTACATCATATTTAGAGATATGATTGAATAAAGGGGGGGGAAAATCGCGCACTATAAAGCATGACACATGTTCACATTCACAATCTCTGATGGTGTCAATAAGTTCATACTATGAAGCAGCAGAGTGTCCATTCAGATTGGATGAGACCGCATTAAGAAAGTTAAATATTTGCATTATGACGCAATTACTGTGAAGAGTTTCTAAAGGTCTGTGCCCCCCCATAATAAAGCAACCAATCGAAGGGTTCCAATTTGCCGATTGAACATCAGTTTCGAAAATTACATGATGTTTTACTTTCTTCAGAAATAACGAGGTGTTGAAGTATAAAGATTGGTTGATTGAACGCCATTGACAAGTTGGTGGGGAGTTCTTTATTTCTCTGTTTGATAGAAGGTCTAGAAGTAAGAAAAGGAAAACTCTCTCGTCGGTGATCACTTTTGATGTAACCTTTATCATCTTTTAAGCCGATAAAAAATTATTCAAAACCCTTTCACAAAAATTAATTGTATCCTGTTGAAAGCAGAATTGTGGATTTGCCAAGTTTATCAATTATGCAAATGATCCATCAATTTTGTCCTACAATAAACTGCCCCGAAAAACCGTCACACCTCGCAGTATTCAGGTTGAATTTTTTCAGTTGTTGCCTGGTTGCCATAGAACATTCTTTGGCGGCATTATACGTGGGTTGAACTGGGAAGTTCACCCCGGGGACTCCGCTCGCTATGTCTATGCTCTGACTCGCGCTGCCTCGCCCTATTGCTTGCTTCATTATATATTATTTCAGTAAGCTTGTATAGTGTAGGAAAAATCGATTTCGTGATTTTGCTGTCGTCTTCAGTTGGACAGCAAGGTATAGTAAATTGATCATTTGCAAGCTTCGGCGATCGTTCAGCATGACAGAATAAAACAGAACATCGCAGCTCGCTGCAATATAAATGCATTTTCTCCGCCCGTGTAAGTTGTAAACAGGATCCGCTAGTTGATCGTTACACTGATCCTCCGTACTCCCTGACATCACCCATTGATTATCCTTGTTGCCAAAACTGAAAATTGCGGTTAAGAGGCGTCACTTCCAGGGACTGTTCGAAGAAATCCAAACAGAGACTAGACCTGTTTTGAGAGACTTCACAGCGGGAGTTTTTCATCGTAACTTCGAGGAATAGATGCGCCGCTGGATTCGCTGCATTAGTGCACATGGCGAGGTTCTTTCAAAAGGCGATACTCTCGAATTATGATGTGCCCCACTGCATACTTGCCCCCCCGCCCGGGCGCTCGCTAATCGCGCAGGTAGAGATAGTATTATGATTGTAATTTTAATGACTATCTTTCATTCCTGGAATCCAATCCTCTGCTTTGGTTTACATAGCACACGAAACAAGTACAGCATCAGTAACGGGTACTTCCGATCAATCCCACTTATAGTGTCAAACATTTGAGGCTCCATTGTGATTTCTTCTCTGTAATTCGAATTTTGGCTTCAGATTGCAATTTTGAGAAATGTATTGAATCTTCCGGGGGGTGCAATTTTCACTTGGCAACGATGTTAGCATTCTTTATGGAAATAAAGAATTCAAGCTTACATGTCCAATGATTAAAATTGAGAGTCCAGATGAAGGAGCTAAAATCTCTGTGGGACATTGTGCAACCTTTTCTTCCCCTGTCCTTGACCCAGCCCAATTCATGAGCTAAGTTTCTGTTTGTTGAACCGCCATCCGTTTGCAGGTGAGCAAACAGTGCAAGCCCACCTTTGACGTAGGAATGATTCCAGGTCGGTTAGTGGAGGTAGTTCATCTTAATTCTCATCATGTTTGTCCCCTTTTACATCCTTGTGAATCTACAGGATGCTGATTTGGACGGTCATATCCCGCGCGGCATGAACACTGTATGATATCACTCAGCGGGAGGCAACGTACACGTCGTCAACTTCTTTGTCTCCTCGTCAACCAGGTTGCGCCATATCATTTCACGCTAGCTCGCTTGTCAAAAACTCTGCTCGCTCGTCCTCCGTACGTGGTCAGGTCAGCAGGAGGCCTACTTCTAATGAATTCAAGATGCGCTCTAGACCCCTTTCCTGTCGGAGATCTTTCATTTCGAACTTGTAGTCATAACTTACACCGCATTTGCGCGCATATCTACGTACACCGCATAAACAGCAGATCACAGCCTTTAACTAGAGCATGCATGTTATATTGGATGTTAGAAAGCATGGGGTGCCGATCGGTCGACCTTTAGCCGAAAATGTTGATTTGTTAACAACATTCTTTTATTCATTCCTCTCTTCGAGCAATTTGGAATTCAATCTGTTTCAGAAGATCGAAACTATACCTACGAGTGTTGCTCTTTTTGATGCTCGCGATGTATTACGTGAAGTATCCACTTCATTGGTCAGGCAGATACATGACGATCGGGTGTGGGTATGGGGATAGAAAAGATGCGATATAAATAAAAACTCTTTTGTCGATTTATATGAGAATTCAACTAGGACAGCAGCAACCAAAAAAACAACATGCCGAATATCACAAAGAATTCAAACCAGTAGATAAAAAATATAAACACAGCCGGAAAACAAGCAAAGTAAATAATATTACTAATGAAGAGACAGACACAAAAGTAGAGCATTAAGACAAGTAGTGTATTTTCAGTAGTATATTATACTTTGCTTGTTTTCCGACGGTGTTACATTTTTTCTACTGGTTTGTTGGCTTAGTTGTATTCGGTTGTTGTGGGTTGGTGTTGCTTGTCGTTTGTTTTTCTTCATCGACAGTTCATCGTACGTCATGTATCAGGACATTCATTGCCTGACGATGTGATGTGGATACTTCACGAAATTATCACGCGCGCGAGTTAGCAACTGTTCCCTCTTTTCATTCGGTCTTCTTCAATTTAAAATGATGACGTACGACTGCAGCCTGTTTCAAACATTGAATAATTTCAGTATAAAGATCTTAAGTCAATGGCCTCTGCCGAATTAGAAATATGCTCTCGCTATAGAAAAAATGAGATATGACTCAAAATGACACTTCTCGAGAAATCCTACCAGGCTACAAAATCAACATAGATCAAAAATGGATGCACTCACTCTCGCTCTGCGAGCTGCTAATCTCTCAGATATTTTGTCATTCTGAAAATGAGCCATCATGCGGATTTAATTTATAATTAAAGGAGTGGTGTTTAGGGATAGTTGGTGGTGGTATAGTGGGATAGAGATAGGGATTTTGCGATGATATAGACCGGGGTTTGTATTGTGTAAATATTCTTTAAAGAAGGGGATTTGTTGGTGCGGAGTTAGTGTGTGCCAGTGTTTGCGTGCTGCGTGTACGTGTGTTTGTTTGTTTTGTGCTCAGCCCCCCCCCCCCCGTGAGGGGATTGCGTTCTCTCGCCCGCACTCGCCGCTCGCCCTGCTTTGTCTGTCCGTGAGGTATGTGCCGATATGTGAGAGTGCGTGTGTTGAGTAGCGGTTTTGTTGTTGCGTTTTGGATGACTGTTAGGCAAGGTAGATGACGGCCCGACTTCACTTGTTAGAGAGATGAAACAAACGAATGAGAGAGGCGCCCACCGCTCCCCCCCCGTAAAAGTTGTCTGGTAGGTGGTGGTTGTTGCGTTGAGGATATGCGTGCGTGTTGGATGGATTATTGCTTTGTTTAAAAGCTTTGTTTTGCATGTAGTGTGAGGTGGTCAGCAATGGGAGGAGTGCATGTGTGTCGGTGTTTTGTGGCTATCCCGAGCCCGCCTCCGCCACCGCCCTGTTTGCTTTGCTTGTAGTTTGTCCATGTTTATTTGTGAGATGATGAATAACCAGACTCTTGATGTGTATTCCAAGAGGGAACTGTGTGATGGCCTTGTAGGCGGCACGTTGGTCTCTTTGTTGTTGTTCCCCATTGGTGGCAGTGAGACAGGAGTGAGGACACCCGCACTCAGTTCTGTGTGCTGAAACCTCAAAACATTTAATGAACATAATTGAGCGGTAAAATTCATCAGTTTACAGAACTCTCCTAATGCTTATATTGCATGGCGCTAGTTCAAATAACTAATCCATAACTACTTGATCAACCAAAAACATGATTTTATTTTGTAACAAGACCATGTGTTTTTAAACACTGTAGAGAACATAATTTAGCTCAAATATTTGCCAAACGGCTGACTATCAAAGATCCGACTATTATAAAATTCATAACTTTCTCTCGCGCGCGCTTAAAGGCTCATCATTGTGAGTTTTTCTATTAGGAATCAGGTTGGCAATTTGTAGAAACTGCATTACAGCGAAAATGTATGAATCTTATAACAGAAGACAATTGATAGTTGCGTTTGGACTACACTTGCTCTTAACAATTAATTGCCTTTTTCAACCCATACTGCAATATTATTTTCTTCTCTTGACTAATTTTTTAACAAACAGCTGCACATAATATTATTTGCCTTTGGACTTCTGTAAATATGGAATAAATGCTTTAAATCTGTAAAAACACAGTATTTCTTCATAATAGCGCACTCTTGTATAGAATTATTAATAAAAGCTACAAATCCAGGCAACCAGATAATGCCGTTTACATATTATATAGGCTCACTGTTTTGAAGGTTTTAGTGACATTGTTGCTTAAATAAACAATGCTAAGCAATACAGTTTTCCCTAGCACCTTACTTTTACCGAAGGGCATGATTACGCGAACATTTACAGCAGATGCAATTTTGATACTGTTGAATATGAAGTGTTCTCCAGCTTAATCTTCAAACAACTGCGCTCGCCCGCGCGCTAATATATCTAGCGCGCGATTGTCAGGAGATTTTCATTTGAATTACGACTACTGTACTTACGTATCCGTCTCTCCCGAAGTAGTAATTTATCAGTAGGAAGTACGGAGAAGTGGACAGTTAGTTGGCTCGGACATTTCCTCTGTATGTCCTTAGCGTCAATGTTTTCAGTGGTAAATTGTCTGAGACTGCCCAGGAGCGGCGAATCTATCGTAGCCCGATGAAGAGCATGTCGATACCAGAACCGATCACTATTACCAAAGCTAATAATAAAGTGAAGTTGCAAGCACAAAATGGGACAGGCCTGACAGGATCGAGATTTCAAGAATCTTCTCCAATATCAACCAGGGCAGTTGGTCCAACATACCCTCCACTGGAAAAGGATGATATAAGATATTTTCACCATTCTGATGATAATATTTGACAAGATCAACATTGTCTTGTATCGTTGCATTGTCGGCATGACTGACTCGATTAACAGAAAGCACAAGAAACAGCTGGTTAATTTCAGACGTTACTCCTGTCTTATCGCTGTGTAAAATCGGTTACTAGTCACTTCGACCCCCTGACATTTCGACCCCATAAATTGATCATCACTGAGTGAATCCACTTCAGATAGGCAGAATAGACCCCTACGAGCCATGCTTTAACTAATGAATGCAAATTACAGTCGAAATATCCATTAGGAACAATAACCCACAACACGCAGAATTTAAAATCTTTGATAGATGTTAAAATCGATGAAACAGACAGATTGAGCTTGTAACAGCCAGCTAATAGGCAGGAAATTGAACAGAGCACATCAATTTATCTATATCTGTAGCCAATTACGCACTATGCAGAAGCGTGGATTTGATAACCCCATTATATGAGGTCAATTAAGAAGACTTAATTTATGGGGTCGAAATGTCAGGGGGTCGAAGTGACTTGACACCGTAAAATCGATTGATGGAATATAAACAAGCTATTGATGAAATCTATTCACGTGGTTCATCATCACCAACAGCTCTTCATTGAAAAGAGTATTGATTGCTTGATGACAATAGCGATTGCTCATTGGAATGCGGACAAAGAGAAAACAGGTGCGCCAATGAGAATTCATCTCATGACTGTCTGTGTGTATGGATAACAATAATTCTTTTCATTTGCTATTCATAGCAAATAAGTCGAATTTAGTCTTATTAAACATCTAATTTTAATGCATTTTTTGTAAATATTTTGGAATTTCATGACTATAAATAAAGGTATAATGCTCGTTAACTATTGATAGTTATTTTAATTTCAAAGCATAGAACAAAATCCGGTTTCATGAAGATCAACTTACAAGTGGAAGCGCTGAGCTATGATCTTCCATTCACACACAGTAGCGTTTTTACTATTTCAGTCTAAAACGGAACACCCTGTATCACCAGGAAGTTGCTTTACCGCATAAATGTCAATTTAAGGAATGTCAAGGAAAATTATCTAAAATATCGGCGGCCCGTAGCAGCAGCACCGTTATGTTTCCAAAACTCCAGAACCGAGCCCGGTTCACACTCGTCCGCTGATGGGAGAACTTGAATTGTTAATAAAGTATCATTTTCTTTCAGTAGCAGAAGTATTTAATCCGAAATACCTTCAATAAGCCAAACTAAAGTTCATGAATGAAAAATGAAGCTTTTACGTCACTACTTCCCATACTGGGGCTGGGACGGTGCTGACATAGACTTATGGAGCGTTGTAGTACTTTTAGTCCGGATGCCCTTCCTGCCGACTTCCAATGACACCTTCGGGGCTCGACCTCTGGACCGAAATATCGTTAGGCCAAGCACTTAGTCACTGTGCCACGGAGACCACGCATGTTCATGTAAAGAGAAAACCAACCAAACCTGCTGAGAATAACTTGTTGCGGCATAGTTGCAAGATCGTTGGTCACAATCATAGATTCGGTGAGCACAGTACAAATGACAACAATCGAAATGACAATTCAATGGGTTTCATGCTCTTAAGAAGGAAAGAAGTCATACTGAAAGCTTAATGGGTAGAAATGATTTACAGAACCTTATGAAAGACTTGACAAAACGCTTTGTCGTTGCAAAAGAGCAAAGGAGACAATTAGTCGTCCTGGAATTCATGTGAGTGCGTTAAGCAAAGTCATCATGTCCATCACATATGTCCATCATTCTGCGCCACAGAAGCAAACAACTTTTAATCATCATAGTGGAGTCCAATAATCCTGTATGCTTTCTTTTCCACACAGCTATAAGTTAGTAAGTCATTTTCAGCAACTTGGCTTTTTCTTACTTTCTTTACACAAATATGCTGCTCATGTAAAATGAACATTTATTACACAGCTTTTGCATCAATTTGCTTCATGTCCGCCGATATGTCGACCTATTCATAGGCATAAGGATAATAATAAAAAGATAGCACCAAAATATCACTGCTGTTAGTTAAGCGACAAAGTTGTGTTCATGATATCTATGATTACTACCAAAAGTGCACAATGCAATATTGCGCTGTGCAATTTTCGACATTGTCATAGACTTCCGTGATAAGAGACATGGACTAATAGCGATGCGTTGTTCTACTCAAAATTCACACCTAACGCGGATTTGATTGCTGTGTTCAATTTTCGCATAACAACCCTACAATGTTTGACGATCACAGCTTTCATCTTTATGGAATGTTGATGTTGATAGCCACTGTGAAGCGTAAATTGATTGAACCAGAGGCCTGACAGTTAGTCCGGCAGCCAGAACGAGTTTGTGCAGGGAATGAGGCCGAAAGTGAGACTTTTACAGAATGATGTACCAACAATCTATGGAAAGCCGTTAACACTCAACTTCGCACGAAATCTTCAACTCCCATCATGTCACTGGTGTCAAATTATAATTCAATTCAAGACGGAGTAGACTCAATCAATTCTGCATTGAGCTCAGTTTTTCTTCCTCAGCAACTCGATGGAATTCTTACTGATGACTACTGTCCAGATGAGGATTTTCAGGACGAACAAAATCTGACAATTTCTGCGGAGTTTGTTTACAAACTCATTGATAAGTGCTCAAGTCATAAGGCCACTCGTGACTTACCTATCCGAATATTCAAATACGTGGGCCCCATCATAAGTGAACCTCTCAGTAAATTGTTTCAGGAATCCATTCAGCATTGCACTGTTCCAAGGTTTTGGAAGGTTTCAGTTGTTTGTCCGGTCCCGAAGGTATCTTCACCGACGGTTAATGACATTCGACCAATCAGTCTGCTATGTTTTCCTGCTAAATTACTTGAAAGTGTTGCTCTGGTGTTTTTAAAATCAAATCTGCTTAGACATTATGATAAATCTCAATTTGGATTTCGAGCAAAATCGTCAACACTTTGTGCACTGGTCTCACTGAATGAACAACTTACGCGGTATCTTGATAGTGCAGAAACCTGCGGAGTCTTGATATTATCATATGATTATTCGAAGACTTTTGATCAGTTGAGGTCAGATATAATCATACAACGATTAATTGATTGCGGTTTTCCTAGGAAATATGTACAATGGATACAAAGTTATCTAAGTGAGCGGAGACAGATGGTTCGTATTGGACTGACAACAAGCTATGATTGCCCCGTAACGTCTGGTATCCCACAAGGTTCCTTACTTGGACCATACCTTTATACCTTTGCAACATCGACATATAAAGCAGCAACACAAACCAGTCACGTGATACGATACGCGGATGATACTACTTTGTGTTTGCCTATTTACGAATCACAACCCAACGATCACATCAAGGTAGAGCACGATCATATGTTGAAGTGGTCGAATGAAATGTCATTGACCATTAACTCAAATAAATGCAAGGGGCTTTTGATAAGAAAGCGGAATTTCGGAAGCAGGGTTGTTGACAGTTTGCCGGATATTGCAATTGTGAACAAGTTGAACATTTTGGGTGTAACCTTTAACGAGCGAGCGACGTGGAGTGACCATATCGATAGCATTATCCGAACAGCTTCCCGAAGACTATATCCCATTCGAATTCTCAAGCCTTCCATATCATGTGATCAGTTAAAAACGGTATATAATACAACAGTCCGCTCCTTGCTTGAGTATTGTGCTCCGCTGTTTCTGGGCTTATCCAGCACTGATGCTACCCGTCTTGAACGTATTCAGAGACGATTCCACAAGATAATTTGCGCCGACAAGGATTGTCCTGGTACATGTATCCCCTCTCTAGATCAGAGACGAGACTTACTATCCAGTCGATTTCTAAAAGTGATCATGAAACCAGACCATATTTTGAATAATTTATTGCCTGAAATGTCTGACGGAGGTCGGTTTCTCCTTCCAGCTCGGAGAACTTGCCGCCGCAGCAACTCATTTATTTTGAAGGCTTGCAGCGGTTATAATCGTGTTCATCATCGCTAGTTTGACTGTTTTCTAAATTTGCTTTTTGCTGTGTCTTTTCATGACATTCTACTTTTTTATGCTGAAACATTGTCTGATTGATTGTATTACTTCTGTAAATTTTGTCGATTACCATTCCAAGAGAAAATATACGCTTATTATTATTATTATTATTATGTACACCTCATGCCTACTACGAATCTGCACGTCTGCCGAGTTCTG
>CAJQUW010007316.1:0-68096 GCA_907163375.1 Prostheceraeus crozeri
AAGATAGGTGAAATATAAAATGAAGTCAGAATCATTTCACTGTTTGCAAAGTTAGAAATAAAGTTGACGTTTGTAAAGTTAGAAATAAAGTTGATGATTGTAAAGTTTGAATTAGTGTAAAATCATTTCAGAGTTTGCAAGATAGGTAAAGTATAAAATAACGTGACAAGCATTTCAATGTTTGTAAGATAGGTGAAGAATAAAATAATATTCGAATCATCTCACTGTTTGTAAAGTTAGAAATAAATTAGTTGTTTTTGATGTTAGGAAAAATGTCATTCACAAATGGTTAAGTTAATAGATGTACTATACACTAATGGTTAACATTCACTTTTGATACATAAACCCTAAATCCCTAAATCCAGCCGCAGCTAACCTCATCCCCATAGATGATGGACTTTAGCAATCTAGATGTATCATTCACAAATGGTTAAGTTAACAAATGTATTATACACTAACGGTTAGCATTCACTCGTGTTATATAAAACCCTAAATCCCTAAGTCCAGCCGCAGGTAACCCTATCCCCATCGATGATGGATTTTAGCAATTTAGATATATCATTCACAAATGGTTAAGCTAATAAATGTACTATATACTAACGGTTAACATTCACTCGCGTTATATAAACCCTAAATCCCTAAATCCAGCCATAGATAACCCTATCCCCATAGATGATGACCTTTAGCAATTTGTAGGTAAAGTATAAAATAAAGTGACAAGCATTTCACTGTTTGCAAGATAGGTAA
This sequence comes from Prostheceraeus crozeri, assembly GCA_907163375.1. Taxonomy (NCBI): domain Eukaryota; kingdom Metazoa; phylum Platyhelminthes; order Polycladida; family Euryleptidae; genus Prostheceraeus; species Prostheceraeus crozeri. The sequence goes on from CAJQUW010007316.1 coordinate 748, forward strand.
AGTATAAGATAAAGTCATAACCATGTCAGAGTTTGTGAGTTAACATCTTCACCAACGAATGTAACATCATGAAAATTTCTTCGACTTAGAAAACATCAACCACTTTGCTGACTCATGTCTATAAATAGCTCTGACTCATGAGGTGGTAAAGCACCAGTCAGTTAGATAGGAATCTAATCAGTCTTGTTCAACCTTTTCACAGACACGTGCGTGGGCGTGTCATTCGACATCGATGGCGCCTCACGTCAGACAGCGTGACCTTTTCACCGACATGTGTGTGGGCGATAGTACATTGCGATGTCTCATTCAAAACACATCATGTGCGTGATTTACACGATTCTATAAACTGTGACTCATACAGATAACACATTAAAGATTTAACAATGTCAGTTACTTTACTGATATCACGTAAACCAGTCATGATACAATGTCCGTTGTGAAACACTGCAATAGGTACAGGATGCCACTTCCGAATCAGAGCAGCAGGAAAGAGTTCAGTTTCATAAAATATACAATGACTACTGATTTTCATGTTTGCTAGATTCACTAGCATCTTCAAATGAACAGACACTACTATATTCTATAATGTCAGGGGACTGAGGCGTAGATGAGGCATGAGTGTTCTAATTTTCTTGACGACTTCGTAACACATGGACTGCATCACGAAATGAGGAAGGTTTCCTAGGACTTGGATTTTGCCGCAGCGAAAGATTTGAAGATTTCGACCGTTGCTCATGCGAATGACCAACATTTGCGGACGACCGCGATGATAGACTGAATCGGGAAGATGGGTATGCAACTGTTCTTAATCGATGTCTCTTCTGAGATTCATTTCCGCGCATGGCGTTGATGATGCGGATGGGGAGCATGATTCACAAATGACATGAGGGTTGAGTGAACTTCGCTTTTATACTTTTCCCATGAGGGTTTTGGAATCACGATGTAGCCGTGATCATTATGGAGAATCATCTCTTGAATGCGAATAAAAACAATGCCTTCTCCTACGTCAATGACACGACAAGAGTTGGACAGGATAGCGCGATGCAACCTTCGTAGTTGAAAGCGTTCTAGAGTTATCTGAAGTTGACGTTTCGTATCATGAAATGTAACACACTGACTTTTCCATGACACATGGATCCATGCTGATAATTCCACATGATCATGATTCAAACCTGAGTGAAGAATGTAATGCCTAGGAAAGAAGGAGAGAGTAATGTTCATCTAGCTAAGCTGATGGCAGACGTTCACGATACACAATTCTCCTCTCCAAGTTTCCCGTAAATCATATGCAACACTTTTGTGAGGGACTCACTTAATCTAGCAGGTTGATTTTTATCTCACATATGTTTTGAGTGTTTCCTAACTCACATGCATTCGACTCTTTTAAGAAACGTTACAGATTGTTATGTGTATACTTGTATGCTGTCGATGCAGACTGCAAAAACGTTTAACACTACCTGTCTTTATATACAAAACAGTCTACACATGAATTCAATTTGATAAAGGCAGACAACACATTTAGTAAAGCTGGTACGCTAACGAGTGTGACTGCAGAGGCCTTTCTTAAAACTTTTTTTCAACGTTTGCGTTTAGACTTTTAAGCGAATATGTGCTTCACGTATTCTACACTAAGGGTTGACACGTGTGATATAAAACGCTAAATCCCGAAATCCCTAAATCCAACCGTAGATGACCCTACCCTTGGATTATGGACTTTAACGACCCACGCGCTTAAATGTCATGGAACTAGCCCTCACACACAAATGTCACAACGTTTGTGACAAGACTTTACCTGGTTTTATAAATCATTCAACACTTATTCCTGTCCATCTCACTTTTTATATCCAACCTGCCAAACTTAGACTTCAGTCAACCACTTAAGTCGTCAAAAACTTGCAAGTGTTCTCTAATATTCAATTCATTCTGTACACAGATTCGCTTTACTTTACATCCAAAGTTGATGTATACCTAACAGATATATTCACTCTAAATTTACACTTTACCGTTTGTGAAAAGACTGTCACATAAAACATTTTGCACACTGCAGTCCGGATCTCAACTAAGGATAAAAACTTTCTAATGCTGTTGTGAGTTCAGTCAGTCATAAAACATGAATGATCAAACCTTACTTTTACAAGCATGTGTTGTGGTAAAACTGTTTGACTACACTAAACTTTGCTTTTGCAAACCATGATACACTTTCTAACTACACTCACGAATAAAACTTCGATGATCAAACTTTACTTTCACAAACGTGTGTCACGGTGAAACTATTTGACTACACTAACGCTTACATTTTATGACATTTGTGTTTCATAAAACGTCACGATCAAACTGTCTAACTATACATCAACCTGTGTTGCAGTAAATCTTTTGTACAACATGATAAACTTTCTGACTACACTCACGAATAAAACTTCGATGATCAAACTTTACTTTCACAAACGTGTGTCTCGGTAAAACTATTTGACTACACTAACGCTTACATTTCATGACGCTTGTAAAACTATTTGACTACACTAAACTCTGCTTTTGCAAACCATGATACATTTTCTGACTACACTAACAAGAGCTTGTTCACTAGCGAAGAGAGAAATGAGCTTGTGGTTGCGTGTGGCGCATGAATGTCCCTTCCAATTCATTCCATTCATCATTTCGTCTCCATGATAGAGACAGTTCTTAAAACAAATCATGGCCCATTCTCGTACGTATGACCAACTATCGGGAGACAAGTGCAATGGAGATGTTATGAGGTAACCTGTGGCAGATAGCTAAATGTCGCCCTGGAGGTCAGAGTACAACGTTGAGACGAAAGGTAACCACTTGGAAACATGACGCAGAGAGGTTTCACAAGGATTACAATTGCCAACGTCCCGTGCAGTACTTATCGCTACGGACTTCACCGCTGTCTCGAAAGAACGCCCACCAACAGGAAGTATGACACCGAAAATCTCCGTGACTTGCACCGTCAATGACTTGATAGCCAGACATGAAAACCGGTGGAGTTATTTACAAGAGGTTGGCAAGTCGTTGCTTTGATCAGCTTGATAGCAAGCCGTGATTCACAAGCGTTTTGCAATGGAGATGTTTAGATGCCACCCATGACGAGATAGCTAGGACTCAACCGATTGGCGTTCAAAGTCCTACGTTGAGAACTGTGTCAAATGCCCAACATGAGTTGCCCCAGCGGTTTCGGTCTAAACTATGACACACTCCCTTGCCACACTTATCACTACGGCATCATCCGCCGTCCCAAAGGAACACCCTGTCAGTGGAATATTACAGCAAAACTCTCCGTGCCATGCTCGCTTTCAGTGAAAAGCCGCTTGCATCATGGAAAGACTGGCTTGTGCACACTTATGCATGCCTTCATTGACTTCAGCAGGGTCAAAAACCCCAGAAAACCTCCAAAAATAATGAATTTAAATTTTTTAGCATTTAGTACTACTTATGAAATTCTATACGTAGTCTGTCAATGTAGGTCTGATCGATGGCGATCGAATCTTCTTTGAATCAAGTCAAAAGGACTTGTGGAAGCAAAGTTACAAGGCTTTGAAGTTTTGGAATCTTTTATGGCCTGGAGACGAAGGCCATCGCCTGGCTTACCTTCAAGTTTGACGGCTTAGCTGATATCAGCAATGAAATTTTCTAAGTCGATATGCTACGGAGACCTGAAATTTGGAATGCCCGATGCTATCATCGGAGCTCCGGAGTTCACGTACCCCAAGCCAGTCGGGAGGAGAACTGATTTCCACAAGTAGTGACTCCACTTATATAGTTTGTGGCGATCAGCTGATGACGTAATATCCATCATCCAAAAACTTTAAACACGTCTATCTCCGGTTCTAGTGCTACGATTGACTTCAAATTTTGACAGTCATGTTTTCTCGCTCTCATCTTTCATTTAAGTCATCCCTCGACACTCTAAGATGACCAGAAGCCGAGTTGAAAAGTTCCCGAGTTGAAAACAAGCTGAGTTGTTTTTTTCGAAAATTCCAAAATCTTGGAAAATGCGCAAACATTCGATTTTAGACATGCTCTCATTTGGAAACGAAACCTTCCACGCATCTGAAAAGATAGGATCCTGGAGAACAAACTGCGGTCTTACCCGTAAAAGAAACCCTAGCTCTTCATTCACTTCCAATCCTCCGCTATACATCACCAAAGGTGGCCACAATTTAACATTTTCACGAAAAAATCCCGTGTGGAGACCCAGTGTGAAGAAAAGTTTCCTCTTTTTCTCTCCGATTTACTTGAAACTCACCCTCTAGATGCAGAATGGCACGCTGATTCCGAATCTGGTCTCTGTTTTTCCGTCCGAGACTTCGTTCACACGCTAGAGCCATTTTCGTAAAAATTCCAGCTCTGTCGTTTTTTCGGTGATGGGCAAAAATCTTAAAGTCACTTCCAAGCCTCAGCCACGGAAGATAGGGCCAACCTGTGCTTTCCAATGAATTTGTCTCACTCTTAGCTTTCAAATGATCTATCACACGACTTTCTACGATCTCTAGAACCAAAGTTGGAAGTCTCGTTCCAGAGGGGGGCGGTCAGAACTTTTTCTCTCCGATTGAGCTGGAAACAACCTTCCTAACCCAAAATTGACCAAAAAGTCCGAATTTGTCCTCCGTTTTCCCATCCGAGCCCTCCTTCATGCCGAAATATGGACTTTCTCATCCCAAAACGTCCAAAACCCACCTTTTTCTAACTCTGGCGTTTTTCAGAGAATTTCCTCTCCAAACCCAGGAAGATATGACCAAACTAGCTTTCCACTGCATTTGTCTCACTCTTAGCTTTCAAATGAGCTATCATACGACTTTCTACGATCTCTAGAACCAAAGTTGGAAGTCTCGTTCCAGAGGGGGGGTCAGAACCTATTCTCTCCGATTGAGCTGGAAACAACCTTCCTAACCCAAAATTTCACGTAGACTCCGAATCTGCCCTCCGTTTTCCCATCCGAGCGCTCCTTCATGCCGAAAAACGGCCTTTCTCATCCCAAGACATCCAAGACCCACCTTTTCTAACTCTGCCCTTCCTAGATTCCTACCCTTGCCTCACAGGAGAACTCCTCCTTCCTTCCTTCCTTCCATCCAGAGGGGGGGTAGGGAAACGCTTTCCTCACGGACCCATTGCTCCCGGCACATCCTTGGCCATCTCCTTCCTCTCTCCAGAGGCGGGGGCTGAGTCAGGATGATGACTCATCGTTGCACATTTTTCACTTGATTTTGTCACGGGCTTACTACTTGCGACATGGCCCATCGGGATAGGTGCGACAACGTGCAAAAGATCGATTTTTGTCGCTTAAGTTTTTGATACACCCCTGTGTCAATAAAATCGTCACCAACATGTTTTGAAATCATAGATGTCTCAAACGACAATAAGGCGCAATGCTCAAGATCTAGGCTTCATGGATTTCGATCTATTAACAACAGCTAGATGCAAAAGTCAAGTCAATCAAACGAAAGGATCTACGTCCAGAAAGAACGAGAAACCTTTACGATATTTGGGGCCTAATTCTAATATTCTTTTCTCTAATACGCTCGTATATTTCTAAAATAGGCTAATTCTGCTTTGAACGTAGCTCAGTTGTAGCATTTCATGAATGTATATCTTATTAAAAATAGGCCTATTCAGCTTCAAAATACGCTTATATTATACTTACTATAAACACTTCCCATTTTTATCTCACATAAACATAAATCCATCGAGAAAATGAACTACATCAATTCTGCAATCACAAATAGACCAAGATCAACTTCTATATGTGAAAATGTCTATTCTAGGCAGCGATTGGGCACTTAGGATTTTCTTGTAATTATCAATTGCTCTATTACTAGGGTATGAGCGAAATACATCACCGTCATTCCAAACTGCATTCCCAACCTATCATCGGAATTTAATTCGCAACACTATATGAAAACGCACTTACTCGAAATAACCCCCAGACCATGTCGTAACTACCCCAATCACGAGAAAAGAGACTTTGAAGTCGCTTACTCTCACGGCCAACTCATAGAAACTTATCATTCTATGTTCATAAATGGGCAGTATTCTTGTAGTTACTGTATAATAACCGGTATTTACCGGTCGTAGGAGTGTTGGAGTTTCGGAGAAGTGTGTGTTCAAACTCAGACTCGATTAGTAGAACACTCTCCCACCGGTTAGAGCACTGTACAAACTCATTTTCCATGTAGCACCAAGTACTTTTCTGGAAAATCTTATCATTTTTTTGAAAAAGTATGTTTTTGGCGGTTGTTACCGGTTGTTCGTGTAGGGAAGGTGCTGAAAGTTGGTGTACAAACTCAGTTTTTTGTGCTTGTATCGAAATTTTTCCATCGGAATGCTGTACAAACTCGCTAACTAGGTAGCACCAATACTTGCACCAATTTTTCGAATTTAAATTTGAATTTTGAAGATGAAGGAGTAATAATTATCTCATTGCAGTTTGTGTCCATTAAATAAAAGATTCCAAAACATTCATCATATGCCTTAACTAATATCATGTATAAGGTTTTCTAAAATTCGGGAGTACAGCGTTTGTAAATCATAAAAGGATAGCTGGGGATGAGAGGACGATCAAAAACTCTATGCAATCAAAATCATTGCAAAACAACGTATAGGCTACTACGCATGAAATTTTCATTCTACCTTAGTAGCTTGATAGGTGCTTAGGCCAAGCAATTTTCTCATAAAGAATGCATGAATCTTCTTCTATTCGGCAAAGCATCTCTTTGTAAATATAACACAGTCGATTGCTTTGATTTAAGAGAGTATTGACTCGTTAAAGGGAATGCTTCTCCGACCTTCTGTCGATGTGATGCGAGCCTAAATGAAAGGTATTATCGCGGATCAGAACACCGAACACCCATGAGACTTTGATGCAATGAAAAGGATACTTTTGAAAGATAAAAAGGAATTTTCCGAAAAATTAGACATACCGGTAGTGCAGCCTATTGGTTCTATCAATAGCTGCATTCACGTGTACATGCAAGTGTCTATCAAGTACTGATGCAGCATTAACCCTCAGAGAACTGAGCTTTTTCACACCCTCTGAGACCTGAGGTGGGATCCAGTGGACCACTTCTACAAATTCCTTGTTTATCTGCTTAAATCAATATCAAATCATCAGGAAAGTTGACTTTAAGTGAAACAATGATGTTTGCATGTAGCAAGTTGATGTAGCTAATCCTTTGAGTGTCTTTCAGCCTTCTCAGTAAACACATGGGAAAATTTGGTGTTTTTGTGATTCAACGACATTTAGCACAGTATCAGCTGTACTGAGAGTAGATTTTGCTATGTTTGCTGTCACCACGTAACCGCAGATAGTTGATTTTAATGAAATTGATTTATTCCATGTAAAAATGCCGATGGGAGCTCGCAAGCAAAACAAATTGTAGGCTACGTATTCTTATTATCAGATTTCTCATTTCCATGTCGCTGAGGACCACAAGCGAAGATTCTATTATTATATTAAGTGGCACTAAGGACACAAAGTGCGATCGCGGAGTCCATTTCACGGGAACTGATGATGTGCCAGCTAATTCATGTCGCCCATGATTCGTGAAAGATGGCATTCCAGCTGCCGTGTTGGCCGTCACATGGCGGGGTTAGATTTCAATCTACTGTAGCAAGCCAATTTTTGTAGATTTGCTAATTAGATTACTGCGGCTTTCCATTTTCTGCATATGATATTTTTTGTAATTCAAGTGCGGGTTTTATTCGAGGACTGGTTGCACTTAATATTTGAGCTGTCTTGATTTTTGGTGATGAAGTAGACGTAAGATGCACATTGATAATACATTGATGATGAGGCAGAATGCGAAAGGGAAGAAATCAGAGAGAAATTGAAACTGTGATTATCTGATTTTGACCATTTTCTTTTAATCAGTGGTTTTATGTCGATTTCCATGAGCATGGTCGTCTTACAATCGATTCTTTAATCTTCTGTCATTTTAATGGGATTGTGACCTGTAATTCAGGTCTCTTGTACGAGCATGACCAATAACTTCTATTTTTGTGATCCATCACATTTTGGATAGATGTTTCTTACTTTAAGTTTTGGATGCTTTCTGGGTTATAGCGGTGTAATCATGATGGATTTCAAAGTAATGTAGGATTCGAGGACTGAATTCCTCTATGATAAATATCTAAATGATCCCTAAATGTTGACAGAGCACGATTTAAGTTTCATTGGTTGTTCCCAGCATGCCCTCCGTGATTATTTTAGAATTTCGATCTAGTAGAACAAAGAATTTGCTTCATGTTTTGTTTCAAATTCTTTTGTTTGAAGATTTCTTAATGTTTTGAATAGTTTTAAAAATTGCAGTTATCTTCTTGTGGAAGGACGGGAAGTTAATGTGAAACTAATAATAGAGGATGGCGTTTCACACCAATTGTCTCCATAATGTGAGCGCTTGCGACTACCAATGAAGGTTTTATTTTTCGAATATGCTTATATTCAAATTAATTAACGACCTGTGCATGGCGCAGAGTATATTCTTATTCCATCATTTCCATTTTTCATTTTCAATCAACATGACTATCGTTCTCAAATGATATTTTGAAGACTTTTTAGTCATGCAGTGAGAGCCCTGCGGTCTTCTATCTCTTGAGTTTTGAATCACTTCGAGTGCTCTCATTTTATTCATGGCTTCGGTTTTGACATGAAAGAGACGAAACTCTATTAATACAAATCACAAACAACTTTCTTCCTTTCAATATTGAGATGAAACCATATTTGAGTGATCTGTCAATGAACTAAACTCGACTTAAATAGCAATCAAGAGATCGAGCGTAGGAATCATTCTTCAAATTAAATGATCTTTTGAAGCAAAACACGTTTGTTTAAACGATAAATATTTATCATATTCTCAGCGGATTCAAACAAAATAAAAAGTCAAAATTATAACTATCGGCTCTGAGAATCTAGCTTCATAATTTCTATATTGCTGTAGGCGAAAAATATGACAACGCTAATTAGGATATCGAGAATTATTTCTGAATAGAGTATGCGTTTTGTTTCTCTAAAGTTACATGCACTGTATATGTACATTACCCAGGCAACATTCAATATAAAGCGATTAACTTGCTAATTTGGGGAAAAGGACAAGCGTACTTTTTCAATGGGCATGTATATAGCCTGTATGCATACAACAAACTATTGTTACAAGCATAAAAATCAACTAATTTGATATATTTTGTTTCTATTGTAAGAGAGTCATCATCATAAATTGAATGACATTCTTCAATACAACAGATCTTGGTTTTTTTTAATTGTGCTAGATTTACACAGTACTGTAATTAATAGATTAACAGCAACATGCATATTGCCTCTAACTTTGTAGGGCATGGTTCTCCTATTTCCCACTCCCCACCCCACATTTTCCAATTTTTCCAAATTCATCAAATTTTGCCAAACGTAGTCACATTGAATTTAGAATAGTCTTAATCTGTCACTGATTGATAGTATAGCACCACTGAGAAGTCTGAACTTGAACTCTTGGATGAAAGATTGGTTCCTTGCATCAGGGATGAGGAGTCCTATCAAATGAATGGACTCCGATTCCGACTCCGGGTGGCAAGTATATATATATAGCCAATTTTTTGAAAAATTATTTGGTGACCTACATCATAGATCATCATAGGCTTACCTGAACCTATATTTAGTGATCATTGTATCAATTATCAATCATTTTCGATGATAGTTGATCAAATGTCGGTTTCAGTTGGATGCGTGCGACTCGTCTCCTCCCATCTTCTTGATGTGTGCTTCACACGGTTTTTCTCCAGTCTCTACAAGGCACGAAAATCCCCATCCTTCTCCCAAAAATATGAGCATACTTTGATTTTGGCTTTAGGGAAGCCATCAAACACGATTAACGCAAGGGTAAGAGGTAATGTTCTGAAACAGACCAGTATTTCATTTTTGTCTCTGATGTGACCTTTGGCGCGTAGGCGGTATCAAGGCTAGGAAGGCTTGTCTTCTCTACTAAATCACCGAGTGAAAAGACAATCCTTTTTCACTATCACGGTTCATTCCCTCAACTATTATAAGCATTGTATGCACTGCTGTCTCTGTACTTTTGTTTGACGGAGAAAGTTGACATCAAGACAATGACAGCTATGCACGAGGATAAATAATTTGTCTGTATTACATTATTTCGGGTCTAGCTATAGGCCGGAGTCCGGAGTCCTATCATTTGATAGGACTCCGACTCCGACTCCAGCAAAAATGATAGGATTCCGGGACTCCGACTCCGACTCCGCATTCCTGCCTTGCATGCATCATGATAGTCTACAAAGATGAAGGGCCTGTTCAAGAAGAAATGAAGTTCTCCAGACGATATCGATCTTTCCAGACGATCTAATAAAAGAGATCTATATTCGATAATACAAATAGATGGTATACATTGCCCTTTAGTGTTTGTTAGTCGACTTAATCCCTGTACTAATCTCGATACTCCTAGTTAGCTGCAATCAAATTCACTAATTTCATCAAATTGTCAAAATTAGACAAAGTAGAATTTTTAGCACCTATGTATAATTATATAATAGACCAAAGGAAATAACACACAACAACATAATAAGGAGAAGTAACTTATTGGATGATCTTTTGGTGTAAATACTTTTCCGGGTAATGAAAAAAATGAATGCATTTTAGGTCTTGATTTCATTTCAGTCTTCATTCATTGCCTGAAAAAATACTATGGCGCAAAAAATCATCCAGTTAGTAATTATCTCTTATCATGTAATATGTTGAGCAATTATATACATGCTGCAAATTCTAATTTGCACAAGGAACATTATTGCGAAATTAATAATTTGCGAATACCCACGAAATTCATTTGACATAAGACTTATTATATTCTATGTAGACCTACATAAAATGCTATGTCGAGTACATAATGTGTCTGTCATGATTTCTCCTAAAATCAATAGTTAGTGATATCACGCTCATATGTTATCGGTATAAACTATTGCAGTTTATAGACATAAATTGATAACTTTTGGAATACTGTCTACTCATAGTCGTCTAACTGTCATAATGTTTCTCAAATTGAAATATTTTTAAGAATTATTTTTTGTCAGCTATTGCACAAATTATCTCGGATGCGGGATTTCTAATGAAAAAGACTTAATGAGACTTTAAGTTGATAGAGCAATGAATTGAATGTCGCTGTGCCACGAAACATCCAGGATTTTGATTTCATAAACTTTAGATTTTTGATTACACGGGCAGGTAGCGGATAAGCTGGTCAACATTGAGGTGCATGTCAAAGTAAAGTCTGAAATTGATAATCTTGATAATAATAAATACAGGCGCTCTGGCCAATTCGCGCTTTGTTGGTTCATTTTCCGCGTTTTTTTAAGTATTTGCATTTTCATCAAACATTTTGTCGCGACTCGACTTTTAGTATAGCAAAACGGTACATCATCACCCATGATAGCAATAATATGATGACAGAGTACATGTAGGCGCGTGCGTGTGGATGCGCTCACATCTTGCAACCTGGAAATCATTACTCTATGCCGAAAGTCAATCAGGCTGCTATTGAGATCTTCTTATCCTTCACTGCCTGACATAGAAATTGACAGCAATAAAACCTCTAGAATGGAAATGAAGCTTCATGCAATGCACAATAACGGCACAAAAATCGCACGCATTTTCACTTAGATGCACCTGCCAACGTCTGTATCATTGGGCTAGAATCAGTCACATGTGTAAATCGAAGCTTTTAATTGGTGGTTCATGCCCCAACTTAGTTCCCCCGGATGTGCCGCGACCTTGAGTCAATTTCCATTCTAGCCAACTTCAGATAAACAGTTTATTTCTATGGTCCTGACTACTTTTCTAGGGTACACTAGTGACATGCCACGCTCAATCACGCGTAATTCACGCTCAATCACGCGTAATTCACGCGTGAACCACGCGTAATTACACATGACCGGGGTACTTGCTGCGATATAATATGCGGGATATTGCTGCAATATAAGTTATATAAGTTAGCATAGCTGGCAGTCCTGTTATATAGACTTTGCGTCTCATGTGTCTGCATGTATCAGAGGCTAAACAATGTGATACGACCTCAATTTCATGCTCAGGGAAGACAGAACATGCTTAGCGGTTCATCTCAGTGGTTCAAGCGGCAGCGCAGACAACCGTGGACGACGCGCAAACTATAAACGCTCGCCCGCGCGCATTCATAGACATTTCCCATTTTTTAACAGCATCAGATCGAGTGATTTCTGACTCTCAGTGCAGCGCGTATGTACGCGGGTAAGAATAGAATGTCCTCAACCACGGATGTTTGGGGTGTTACGTAATTACGCGTGAATCACGCGTGGCATGTCACCTAGTGTAACACTCTTTTATGTCTTTACAATTTTATTTACATTATTTTCTAAAGAAGCATCTCTCAATTATTCAAGAAACATCCACACTAACTTAAACAGTTAACTTAATGACTGTAGTGTTTGAAGAAAGAACTCGTATAGTTTGATTGCCTGAGCGCATCTCAAAAAATGGCCTTTTGGAAAGCGATCGGACATTTTTAGCTAAATGAGTAGCGGATAAATACGTTTAAAATAAAGATAGTATCGTAGGCTATAAGTGTAGCCTATACGTCGTTATTGCCTGTTGAGCAATTCCATAAAGCAACGGTATGGAAGTATTTGGCTTTGTCTTGGTAGCAATTGATGCTCATCCATCGCAAATTGCCAGCCCAGATTTATGCTTTTTTGTAAGCATGTGAATACTAATAAAAGTGCCTCCTAGGAGGTATATTTCAATTTTGATTTTCACTGCTATATTGATGGAATTCATATGAACATGGCATGTGAACTGCTATTTATGAAATGAATTTGTATTTACTATCTTTACCTCTCTTTCACTTGAAAAAATAAAATTTTCACGTTTCTTGATAAGTTTTGCCGTCAATTCTATCATAGATTTTCCTCCTTGGATAGGAAGAGTAGCATGATTGTATGCACAAGGTTAAATTAACTTCATTTTCTTGGAATGTGCGATGGAATACTTGCAATGAAACAGGTGGTTGCGATTACTACCGTCTAAATTTAATGGAAGAGCTACACAATTTCAGCCATTTTTGCCCAAGTCTCGGGATTTCTGTGAGCTATAATACTTGATAAAAGCTATAGGTAAGAGCCAAAAGTGGTGAAAATAATATTAATTTTTTCATTATTTGGATTATAAGGAAAAAAGTCAATTTTTTGCTATTTTTCAAAACTCCTTTTTTACAGACTATGAAAAAGAAGTGATGTAAACGGCTATAAATTATTCAGTAACATTGGATTATGTTTTTAATCTCCCTACAATGATAAATTCATGTGAGCAGTTCCTTCTCAGCAATGATGCATCTGTTAAGGGGTATAGAAAACTACCTCCCATGAGGTAGAAACTTGGTCAAATTATCATTAAACTGAACTGTCATCAGATTTACTTTCGTTCATCAGGAGATCGTATACAACTGTTTACAATTTATTTTAGGATAATTGTTTGCTGCGTTGAATTCTTTTAGCTTTGATCTCTATACCGGCATTATGTTCATGAATCATGTGTTAAACCTCACACTATCAGGATGTCAAATATCACATTCAACGGGTTCTAAGAAAAATCATTTTAGTTATGCCTGAATGTGTATTTTCGGTACGCAATTGTGTGATCGTATGGGATTGAATTAATATCGGGATTTGGAAAATTACAGTGATCGGAATCGGGAGATGGGGAAAGTATTTATGAATGATTTAATACAATGCCGTCACAACTCACCATCGTAGGAAAAACATCTCACCTTGAGTGATTTATTTAGATACTTAAGCTTACTAAAAGCACTCTATTCACAACTGATCGCTTTCAAGATTCTAATCAGGAACAATTTGGCATATAGCTTAATTGGGGTCTCTATATTACAATACTTCTGATGACTTATAAACCTCTTATGCTCTGTTATAGGAATATTACTCACTTGCTTCAATAATTGATTATCACTATAATTATAATGAACATAAGTCTGTCATAAGTTCATTAATATTCACATCGAAGTGAGTTAGATGTCATGGTCGCCTTGGAGTGGGTGAGTGACTGTATGGGTGAAGTCATTTTTGCATGCAACCACATACCAACCTGTTGGTAATTGTTGTGGTTCAAGTAGCGTCTGGTTGCTCTTCAAAAGTATGTGCATGATTTTCGCATGTATCTATATTCCCCCACAATCCGTAAAACTTTCAGCAAAGGATGTAATAGAGTTGATTGCGAGAAATTTGGACAGTCTATTGTCAGTTCATCCAAATTACAATGTTATGTTATCGGGAGACTTAAACCGTATAAATGTTGATTATATGTGTGGGGCCTTTGACCTTTGTAATACTGTTACTGAGCCTACGCGGGGTGAGGTGGTATTGGACCTGGTGCTTTTGTCCTCCGCAATGGATAAAGACTTTGATGTTTCTGTTGGTCCTCTTGTAACTGTCTTTGCTTGTGACAACCTCTGACCATCGAACAATTTTTGTACGCTCACTAAGTCAGCTTTATCCAACGTTAATAGCAGTAAGATCTGTGTTGTACATGACCTACGTGAATCATTTGTGAACAACTTTTTGAATATGCTAGATATTGTAAACTTTTTGCCGATTTATGATATGAAATTGACCGTTGATGAGAAATGCGATAAACTGTGCAAAATTTTTTTGACTGCTTTTCGCATACGATTCCGTCTACATACGTTGCTATGAACCCTCGTAATAGGCCCTACATTGCCCCAACATTGAAGCTAAATCATAAATATGAATTGGTCTGCGTATCGTCAGCGGAACTTCCAACAATACAGACATCTCAATGTCAAAATCAAGGAGATGTTACTGAGAGAAGGCGGAAATGGGCATCAAGTGTAAAGAACAGTTCGAAAGAGTTATAGAGCGTGGTAAATGAAATAAGGACTACGAAATCTTCAAGATACATTGCGTTAGACTACGTTCTTGATCAGTTTTCATGTTTGGAAGAAGCTGCTGAAAAAAGTCAATGAGATTTCTATTAATTTTCAAATCTCAAGACCTGAACCATTGATTCCCACCTCTTCACTACCTGATGAAAATGACTGGGCACCGATAGTTGAGGTTGATCAAGTGCATAGACTTATGACGACGCTTAAAGCCAATAAATGCCCAGGGCATGATTGTAGGGTGATTTTAAAGTCCCTACCTGGTTTTAAATCAATGTCACAGACTTTACGTTTATCGGATTGCCAATTATTTTACACCAACATGTACCTGAAACTCCAAAGTTTTATATGGTACCAGAGGCGTCGCTAAGGACACATCATTGGGGGGGGGTGTTTGCTAAATTTTACCCGATTTACAACTAAGAACCAAAATTTACCTGATTATTGCACACACGCATACTCACACGCACATTCCAACATGTTTCATGATTATATCCTGCAGAAGAGGTACCTAGTCATCTAATCGACCGGAAATGACGCCTATAAATGAAAAATAATTTAATTGGTGGTTCATACGAATATTATTCATATTGAGTAGTCTCGACTGCTAAGGAAATTTCCGATGGTGTTTGCATCGAGAAAAGTAGTAAGTAAAACTCCACCACACATCGATGCCTGGCTTCCATTCAATGTATGCACCATAGGTTTTCACCTATTCTTGTATATATATATTATATATTCTTGTATTCTTTCTTGTATTCTATTCTTGTATATATATTCTTGTATATATATATATATATATATATATATATATATATATATATATATATATATATATATATATTCAATGTATCACCTACAGTGAGCAATGCCGAGGAGAGGATGTGAAATCATCAAGTGAACTAATTTTTGTACGCCTGCTACTTTCTTTAATAATGATCGGAAGGGCCAATATTATGGAGAAAACGTGTGGGCAATGATCTGAATTCTTCGAATCTGAAGGAATTTTGGCAATCGAAGCACTTTGCTGGAACACACATTAATCCTTTTAATCCTCACATTCACATTAATCACATTTTTTCCTATCTCTGTAAGGTATAAGCAGTGGCGTGCGGTGGTCTCAAGTGGTGGGCATGCGATATATTTAGTCTACCATAGTGCATGATAACATGTATGCCTAGCCTTTATGCCTAATCTATGTACATGCTGCATGTTACAAGTTATATGTACATGTACATGATCAGCTTATCACCAGCTAATACTTATTATACTTTCCAACACATTCATCTACATGTAGAATTCACAAAACAACTAGTATTATACATTGCAGATATATTCTGTATAAAATCGAAAATAAAAATCATTTAAAGATTAGATCCATTCTTCGAGACTTCTTGATAAAGTCATTGATGACAGTGTCGTAGAAGACGGAGGAGTTGTCCTGAAATTTATTCAACAACTCCTTCTCGATGGCAATCTCTCTTCACCTTGACTGGTCCTAGTGAAAGAATTGATCCGCTTTAGTGCAGAAAATGATCGTTCACAGGACGCCGTGGTACTGGGAAAGGTCAGTGCCAGTTTCGTGAATTTGTTTGTCTCAGGCAGCGTTGCACCTTAATTTTGTCTTTCGAAATAAACATTCAGTTCATGGATATTGTACGTGCGAAATTCATTACTTTTGTAAAGAACGATCAACTCATTGCGCAACCGAGGAAAATCAAATAAATGGCCGTAGCCTACTTGTCTTTAAACTCGTGAAACAGAGTTTGCGGAAATTGCTCACAGTAACATGATTACCGCTAGATTACAAAGCGTGTGGCTTTCATACATTGTGTACACTGAGTGGCATGCACACAACTACAGCGAGAGTTTTCCTTCCCTAATTTGCAAGCATGCGATAGAGCGACCGAATGCTCCCGCCTCTGTACGCTGACGCCTGGCTTCATCGCCGCTGTATGAGGAGTCAATGCATAATGAATGGGAGGTTGGATGCGGCGATGCCTCCACTAAATATTCACCCAGTTATGCAATTCATTTATGAAGATGGAATTTTGTGATGTCGTCATACGCCCTACTGACAATTGGAAGGCTATCTAACTGATACGTGATGAAATAAACGTGTTGAACATAATGAATAATCAGATTACTCAAATTTGCATACGCATTCGCCGCATGCATCGCATACATGGACCGCACGCCACTGGGTATAAGGAATTCCTTTTTGCCCACCTAATAGGTTCCTCAATGTGCCGTCCATCACATTCTTCTATCACATTCATTAATCACACTTCTAGCAAACCGAAGAAGATAAACAAAATATTTAATTCTGTGGTTCCTCCTGCTCGCATATACACTCATCCCGGGTAGAGGTCGTTTTCAGCACGCTATGTTTGACCGCTTTCGCGTGACAAATCAATATCATCGACAGCAACTAACCATATACTTTCTGGTGTCTAGAAAGGGTAAGAATTTCCCGACATTATGAATTGTTTTTGTGACAAGACGTGTTTTTGTGGCTAAGAACAACGGCAGTGAATATTGGAGCTGAATCGCCGGCAAACC
Source organism: Prostheceraeus crozeri (assembly GCA_907163375.1). Taxonomy (NCBI): domain Eukaryota; kingdom Metazoa; phylum Platyhelminthes; order Polycladida; family Euryleptidae; genus Prostheceraeus; species Prostheceraeus crozeri. The sequence continues at coordinate 18,264 of CAJQUW010007316.1, forward strand.
GGCGGTTTACCTGACATTTCTCATTTTACCTGAATCTTTTAATAATTTCATATTGGGGGGGGGGGTGTCACAGTCCCCCACACACCCCCGGTCGCGACGCCTCTGTATGGTACATTGATTATAATGTATACGCGTTGTTATTTGGAAGACTAGTGTCACAAATCAAAAATGACAAATTGAGTATATTAAGTTCTTAAACATCGTCTACGAAATCTGGTATAACGTTACTTCACTCTATTCTAACATGAGAATCAATATTCAAATTGATGTGCGTCACTGGAAATAATTCAAATAATTTACTTCATTGTTTATGGTATCACACCATTGCTAAATGACAATAGATCTCATAGATATCTTAACTCACAAATCCGATCATCGATTGAAAATTCAAACATCGTCAAATTAAGCATTTAAAAATGCTAACGGTTGTTGTCAAAGCAAAACGTGATTCCATTTGTTAATAGAATGGTGACTGTCGAAGACCGCATTAAAGTTGTTTTTCTTGTGGCAAAGTTTGATTCAGAAATGAATCAATCTAAATCAAACAGAAATGAATCTTATAAATAAAAAGCGCACAGAATGCTTTCGAAGTCATAATAAAGTTTATTGAAATTAGGAAGAAAAATATAAACCTGACATGTTTCGACTGGTCTTGTCAAAGGTAACCCAGCATGTGAAATTACATTGAAAGATAGACATTTTTTAAGAAGGAGAAAGTTGAGATACAGGTCAACACGCGATAGCAGCGGCAGACTGTGAGTCACCCGATTACCATGGCAAGCGAAGATTAATCACATGGTCCTTTTGCTTGCACAGGTTGGGATTATCACGTCTAATAAACAATGCCTCGAGGATACGTAAAATGCGGTCATTGTAAGCGTGGCATACAATCTCAAACTTGCTGATAGGGTCATTCGGAAAACTACAGCAACTGAGCACATGTTCAGTAATTGCAGAGCGAGAAATTCCTAAATGACCATTTAAGAACCACCTGGGTATGTGCTCCCGCGCTCGAACTGTCAGGGGTCGTGACGTCCGTCCAATATAGGTTGATCCACAACCACAACGAAAAGAATAAATAACAGAAGACGTGGCGGCCACTGGCAGACGATCTTTAGGAGAAGCAACAGGAGTAGTAAGTAAAACTCCACTTCTGGACCGCGCAAGATGGCCGCCGTCGCTGACGTCCCCCCCCTCTGGAACGACAGAGTGTCGTGGTCGGCCGCCGTGGTGCTTCGAGTCTGACTCCCCCCTCTGGAACGACACAGTGTCGTGGTGTGGCGGCCAAGTGAGTCCGAAAGGTTCGCTGACGTCCCCCCCCCTCCTGTCCGTCGACTCGGGTGTGGTGTGGCGTCGTGTTGCTTCGAGTCTGACGTCCCCCCTCTGGCCGGCCGTCGTAGCGCGAGGTGATGTGCTGTCCAGGTTGGCGTGGTGTGCCGGCCAGGTTGGGAGGGTGGACTGTCGTAGCTCACCTGAAAAAATCCTAAGTGTCAGAGTGGCTTTGTATGGGTAAAATTTTGAAAATTTTCCAAAGTGTTGCATTTCGACCAGGGACCTTCACCAAAACATTTTTCATCAAATTTCACTGACCCCCCCCCCCGACAGCAATCTTCTAACTTTGGTTCTAGTGGACGGATTTTGTCTTACAGCTACTCGTTTGAAAGACGAGAAAAAACTGCTCGACGCCATTTTTGCCGCGAGTCAATCGGACCATCCGTTCAAAAGTTAGAGCTGTTACAAGATTTTAGGTCGGAGCTCACCTGAAAAAATCCTAAGTGTCAGAGTGACTTTGTATGGACAAAATTTTGAAAATTTTCCAAAGTGTGGCATTTCGACCTGGGACCCTCACCAAAGTTTGTTTCATCAAATTTCACGGACCCCCCCCCCTCGGGAGTGCTAGCTTCGATCTTGGCTTCCAGTGGACGGATTGTGTCGTGCAATAGCTCGTTTGAAAGCTAAGAGTGAGACAAATTCACTGAAAGAATTGGCTTGTTCATATCTGTCTTCGTTTAGATGTGAGACGCCATTTAAGATTTTAGGAGATTGTCGAAAAATGACAGAGTTAAAATTTTGGACGTTTTGGGCTATAGCGTCAAAACGAAGCATCAGATGGGAAAACGGATTTCAGATTTGGAATCAGCATGAAACTCTGCATCTGTGTGGTGAGTTTCAAGTCAATCGGAGAGAAAAAATTTTCAACATTTTTCGAAAAACGACAGAATTTTCGCGATGGCTGTGGGCTGTAGAGCCAAAACGAAGCATCGGATGGGAAAACGGAGGCCAGATTCGAATTCAGCGTCAAATTCTACATGGAAATGGTGTATTTCCAGCTCAATCGGACCTCTAGAATCGGCGATAGAAGCGTTTTAAGTGTTTGGATGATGGATATTACGTCATCAGCTGATCGCCACACACTATATAAGCTGGGAACCGAGAGAGACTTGTCATTAAGACGAGAGCGATTGTCAGAGGTAGGTCGTCTCTCTGAGCTCCGATGATAGCTTCGGACATTCCAAATTCCGGGTTTCTGTAAGAAACCGACTTAGAAAATTTCATTGCTGATATCAGCTAAGGCGTCAGACTTAGAGGTTAGCCAGGAGATGGCCTTCATCTCCAGGCCATAAAAGACTCCAAAACTTTAAAGGCTTGTAACTTTGCTTCTACAAGTCCGTTTGACTTGATTCAAAAAAGGTTCGGTCGCTATTGACCTGCCCTAAGTGATAGACTACTTATAAAATTTCATAAGTAGTGCTAACAAGTTGAAAAATTTAAATTCACTATTTTTGGAGGTTTTCTGGGGTTTTCGATCCTGCTGAAGTCAATGAAAGCATTTTTAATGATGTCTGAGCCAGTCTTCTCATGGTATAAGCGGCTTTTCACTGAAAGCGAGCAAGACACGGAGAGTTTTGCTGTAATATTCCACTGACAGGGTGTTCCTTCGGGACGGCGGACGATGCCGTAGTGATAAGTGTGGCAAGGGAGTGTGTCATAGTTTAGACCGAAACCGCTGGGACAACTCATGTCTCATGTTGGGCATTTGACACAGTTCTCAACGTAGCACTTTGAACGCCAATCGGTTGAGTCTTAGCTATCTTGTCATGGGTGGCCTCTAAACATCTCCATTGCAAAACGCTGGTGAATCAAGCTCTCTACGGCTTGCTATCAAGCTGCTCAAAGTCTGTCAACCTCTTACCAACTCTACAGGTTTTCATGTCTGAGCCAGTCTTCTCATGGTATAAGCGGCTTTTCACTGAAAGCGAGCAAGACACGGAGAGTTTTGCTGTAATATTCCACTGACAGGGTGTTCCTTCGGGACGGCGGACGATGCCGTAGTGATAAGTGTGGCAAGGGAGTGTGTCATAGTTTAGACCGAAACCGCTGGGACAACTCATGTCTCATGTTGGGCATTTGACACAGTTCTCAACGTAGCACTTTGAACGCCAATCGGTTGAGTCTTAGCTATCTTGTCATGGGTGGCCTCTAAACATCTCCATTGCAAAACGCTGGTGAATCAAGCTCTCTACGGCTTGCTATCAAGCTGCTCAAAGTCTGTCGACCTCTTACCAACTCTACAGGTTTTCATGTCTGGCGAATACTATCATTAAGTTGAATCTGCTATCAGTCAACTTGAACGTTGCAAATGAAGTTCGGTGTAATACTTCCTTTCGACGGGCGTTCCTGTAAAGGGCGGCGGTGAAACCCGTAGCTATGTATACCGCAAGGGACATTCGGCAATGGTCAATCTTGTTAAACCTCTCTGCGTCTTGTTTGCAAGTGATTGCCTCTGTCTCAACGTAGTATGCATTCCCGCCAGGGCGACATTTAGCCAGCTGTCGAAGGTTGCCTTATAAACTATCCATTGCATACGTTATGAGAACCATGAGTTCTACCTGTCTCTATCAATGAGATGAATTGATGAATGGAATGAAATGGGAGGACACTCACGCGCCACACGCAACATAACACACTTCTCTCTTCCGTAGTCTAACAAGCTCTTTACACATGGATCGCAGTCGATTGCTATCCCAGAATGATGTAAGCTATCTGAATTTTATTTAACACTATTTCATCTACCATCATCACCCATATGAAATGTTATAAGATTTACAAGTTAAACTAAGCGTGCTACTATTTCCAAATGAAAAAGTATACATGGTTAAATCATCCACTGAAGCCCCATTCAAGTAAGTCAGTATGAAAGCAAAGATAATACGAAATAAAAATTTATTATGGCATGTATTTCAAAAGGTCTTCATCGTCAATATCGTCCCAGAGTCTGCCTTCACACAGATCACAAAAAACAGTTCACTTGCTTCAATCGTTCTTCTACCGCGAGCCTCACTTTGTCGATGTACTCCCACTCCGCCATAGTTCGTGGCTGGGAGTTAGGGGTGTACCATTCCCATAATTGATGGAGGAATTTGGTGCTGGTGATCTCCATCACATCATCAGTATCATACTGCAGATACTTCCATCGTATGCCTGTTAGGTCGGGACACTTCTTCTCACATACACTCTCCTCTTCGTCATCCGCTGCTAATGACAACTTTCTAATGTTGTCGAGTCGGTATAATTTCTCCACCTTCCCCGTCGTCGGAGCGTTTGGTGCAACGAGCGCCTTTGGCGATGAGCATGGAGAAGAGAACTCCAATTTGTGTTCGATGTTTTTGGAGGGCTTGTCATGTTGACTGTGAATAATGACTTTGAAATGTTTTCTAATTCTTAAGTATAAACAAGCAACCAATCAGAATGAACAGCCAATAAATGATGAATATGGAAGTATATATGCAAAGTGACATTCGTGTCATTTCACTCTGTCTTTGAGACGTATAAGTGAAGTGTTCTCTAGCGAATTCTATATTTGCGGCGTACAAGTGAACTGCTCTCTCGTGAATTCCAAATTTGAGACGTATTATTTGAGTGAAGTCTCTATCTTGTTGAAGTATCAACCTTAAACTTGATTTCGTTGAAATGGTAAGTTGAAAATTTCTTCACTCATCTCCCTCAAACGTGTGGCTAATAGCATCTTCCTCAATTTCAGGCATCAACTTCATCACCAGCGCCCTCCCTTCTCGAGGAAAGTTTAGAGTTGTTGAGTCAAAGTAGGTTGTAACAATACACTGAGACTTGAACAGAGATGATAGAATGATTTCTCTTTCAGGTGATGTGAGTTCCAGCTCAGGACTCTCGCTACAAGGCAACGAGTGGGAATGTGCCGACTGCGGACATATGTTTACAAGGAAGCACAGTCTCCTTCGACACATCAAACAACGTGTGTGTCAACGCAAAGCGGCATCAATCTCCGGAGGTGAAGTTGATTCTGACGATGACATCTCCTTTCCTTGCGATTTGTGCCCTCTTTCTTTTGATAGTCACTTTCAGCGATCTTCGCACAGACTTCAACACACGCATGCAAATGATCACTACACCAACGGTACCTCTACCATCTCCCTCATTAATGTTTCACATAATAATTTAGTACGCGACTACTGCATGGAGTCCAATACTCAAATAGTAGATTTTCCTGAGTGGCTCCTTCAAAATTCTAACATTATCGAAGCGCTCTTCAACAATTTAGACAATTTTAGAATGAAGGCGCTCATCTACCTTAAACTAAAATATATTAAAATAGATTTTCAAACGGGTCAAGTGACGGAGAGAATACAGTTTCATGTTCCTTCCTCTTCCGCAACCGAAGTTGTAGACTGCGATTCTTGGCTAAATTTTCACATTCAATGTTCAAAATCAAATGTAGATAAATTCAATGAACGCGACAGCGTTCTCATTTTTGATGGTGTGGACTCAGCCATATTCAAAATTTCCCTATTAGAAAGTCATGCAGCTCGAGGCACATTTAAACTACCAAAAACGTTGTATAATAAGAAAGCTGTCATCAATGTTGATTGTAAAGCACAGTGTTTCAAATATGCAGTCCTATCCATCCTTCACTATAATGATATCAACGCGCATCGAGATCGCACCTATAGCTATAGACAGTGGGAGGATGAACTAGACTTTGAAGGTTGTGATAGTAACAACATGAAAATCAAAGATGTAGAAACGTTCGAAAAACATAATCAGATTAAAATTGTAGTTCACGTGTGGGAGAAGGGGTTGAAGGGTGCCCGCTATAATTCACGTTCAACTTGTTATGAACGTGTAGTCAACCTCTTATTAGTAAAACAAGATGATAGCGAGAAATGGCACTACTGTGGTATTCCCAAAATCTCTCGCTTGTACACTCACTTGGGGCACTCTAAAAGAGGTGAACATTTTGTATACGACCGCTGCATCCGCTCCTTTTGGAGTAAAGATAAATTTGAAACTCACTATGAATGGTGCAAGCGAGGTAAATTACAAATGGAGCGCATGCCCAAAGATAAAATATTTTCACATAGGGATAATGGTGACGAATTAAGTCCCCTGCGTGTCATTTACGCAGACATAGAATGCTACATTGATGATATCATCCACAAGCCAGCAGCCATATCCTGCTATGAAGTATGGCATGACCACTTTAGGAATAGACAAAACAAAATGCATACTTGGCAAGGTGAAGATTGCATTTCAAAATTTCTAGAATTTCTCGATAAAGCTGCTAAATTTCAACAATCATATGATTCCTAATTGCAGCGTAAGTCACTACATATGTTAGATGAAGACAAACAAAAATTTGAAAGTTGCACATCGTGCCCTAAATGTCATAAAACGTTTGATGACGATAAAATTAAGAAAGTGCGTGATCATGATCACATCACTGGTAAATTTAGAAACGCACTCTGCTCCAAATGTAACTTTTCACTTAGGTTGAGACGTCGTGCACTACCCGTCATTTTTCATAACTTTAAGGGCTATGACAGTCATATGCTCATAAAAGGAGGGTTGAGCCAGATGAAATCGTGGCAGTTTAATGTAATAGCGCAAACGAGGGAAAAATTCATGGCAATAACAGCAAAGGTACCAGTAGATAAAACTAAAGAAAATAAGACAGTCTTCTTCGAAATAAAATTTTTAGATTCATTCCAATTCATGTCAGCGTCACTAGCTTCTCTCTTTCGTAATCTCAAGTTTCTTCCCCATAGTCAAACTTTGAAGAAACACTATCCAAACTTAACGGATGAAATAATCACTCGCAAAGGAGTCTTTCCCTATGCGTATTTTAGCTCAATGTCTAAACTAAATGAAACAACCCTTCCTTCCATTGACAAATTCCAAAACGATTTGACGGGTCAAGATTGTCCAGTAGAGGACTATGAACATGCTCAAGAGGCATGGTTAAAATTTGATTGTAAAACGTTTGGCGATTATATGATCGCTTGCTTAGAATTAGATGTCATTTTGCTGGCTGATGTCTTTCAGGAATTTCGACGAGTGGCATTAGAAGAAGACAAATTAGATCCTGTCCACTTTGTCAGTCTACCAGCCATGTCCTTTAAATCAGCCTTTAAAATGACTGGTGAGACCATCCATCTCTTACAAGACCCCGAGATGTATAACATATTTGAGCGCGGAATACGCGGTGGTCTCACATTTGTGAATAAACATCACATAAAATCTAAAACAGTAGGTAATGATCATATCCACCTAAAGTACTATGACCAAAATAATTTATATGGCAGTTCACTGTCTAAACCACTACCTCATTCCGAGTTTAGTTGGTTAAATCAACATGAGCTTACGTATTACTCCAACCCTTCAAACATTCTGAAGATTCCAGATGAAGGTGATTGGGGATATTATTTTGAAGTGGATTTGATTTATCCAAATAGTATTAAAAATAAAACTGCTGATTTCCCACTCGCACCTGAATCTGGTGAAGTGACTGAAGATATGCTTTCACCATTCATGTCACAATTTCATAATAACTTAACAGAGTGTGGACAGCCAAGGTACAAACCATGCCACAAACTTTTGCTCACCCAATATGATAAGAAAAATTATCTCGTACACTTCTGCATACTAAAATTCTATTTAGAAATGGGCATGCTTCTAAAGTCAGTTCACCGCATTATCAAATTTAGACAGAAAGCCTTCCTCAAACCCTACATAGATAGTAACAGTCAAAAACGTGCACTCGCCCAAAATAATTTTGAAAAGGATTTTTATAAATATAAGAATAACAGTCTTTTCGGAAAGACCATGGAGGATGTTAGAAAACGTATGAACTACAAACTAGTCGTTGATGAACAAAAATATCACAAATTGACCTCATCACCTCTTTTCATTGATAGAGACATCATCGATGAGGATCTTGTAGGTGTTAAAATGATAAAATCTGAAGTTGAGTTGTGCAAACCCATCTATATTGGGCAAGCCGTTTTAGATTATTCCAAGCTTGAAATGTATCAACTCTTCTACAAAATATTAAAACCATGCCCTCTCGTAAAAGAGGTTCGCTTACTGGGTGGTGATACAGATAGTTTCTTTTTAGGAATTACCACTCAAAAAGATTTAACTTTTAATGGAGTAGGTAAGTCATTGGAAAAATATTTCGATACATCTAACTACAATCCCACTCATCCACTCTATTCCATACAGAATAAAGCCAAACTTGGTTGTTTTAAGAATGAAACAGCAGGAAAGGAAATAGATGAAATGATTCTCCTCCGTCCTAAAATGTATTCCATGAAATTAAAAGAATGTGCAGATAGTATTAAGCGTGCTAAAGGCATACCAAAATCCATTGTTCACAAAATGATACATCGGTCCTATAAGGCCTATAAAAATAAAACTATAACGTTTGTCAATATGACAATCTTAAAATCTCAAGTTCATACTGTGAAAACGCACACGTTCAAGAAACGAGCACTTTCAGCATGGGAAGATAAGAGGTGTTGGATAGGACATAACACATCTCTTCCACATGGACATCCTGACACAAACATACCTCCACCCAAAAGAATAAAACTCACGCTACCACATTCAGGAGATGTATTGACATAATCAACTTTAACTCAGTATTTTGATGTTGCTTTTTGCAGATATACATGGTTGTTTTATGTATCGCATGAGATCGTTTCTTCCTTGTGAATATATGCCTACAGTCAGCTTATTTCCCCATATCTGTGAAAAGACTTTTTCATATACATATTTTTATTTCAATAAACATATCACAATGACTTCACTTTGTTTTCCAAAACACTAAAGTTACGAGGGATTTAGTATCTTTCACATGGATGCACTCTTGTAAACCATTGGTAATTTTGATAGTAATAGAGGGTATAGTTTGTTTGACGACGGGATGATAGAAAATAGATTCAAACATCTTCTCGACTATTCCATATGAAGCGTCTTTATCATGAATGAAATCACGTAAAATGTATTCTTTTTTCTCTCACCAACAGAAATAGGTAGAATCAAATCACTTTGGGGCGATCATATCTTTTTCAAATGACTGCGGAACTCTGATTTCCATGATGAAGATTTAAACAGTTAGATTCGATGACGAACAAGATTTACTAGTTTGCAAGTTAGACTAAGCGTTCTACTATTTGTAAACGAAAGATATAGTTTCAACAGTTTACAGATTAAAAATAAAGTTTCAACAGTTTAAAAGTTGAAAATAAAGTTTCAATAATGTGTGCGTTAGAAACAAAGTTTCAACTGTTTACAAGTTAAAATTAAAGTTTCAATAGTTTACCAGTTAAGAATAAAGTTCTATCTGTTTATATGTTAGAAATAAAAATGAAGGTTCACCAGTTTACAAGTTAAGAAAAAGTTTCATCTGCTTGTATGTCAGAAATGAAATAAAGTTTCACCAGTTTAAAAGTTAAAAATAAAGTTTCAATAATGTGTACGTTAGAAACAAAGTTTCAACCGTTTACAAGTTAAAATTAAAGTTTCAATAGTTTACAAGTTAAGAATAAAGTTTCAATAGTGTGTATGTTAAGAATAAAGTTCTATGTGTTTATCTGTTAGAAATAAAATGAAGTTTCACCAGTTTACAAGTTAAGAATAAATTTTATCTGCTTGTATGTTAGAAATGAAATAAAGTTTCAACCGTTTACAAGTTAAAATTAAAGTTTCAATAGTTTACAAGTTAAGAATAAAGTTTCAATAGTGTGTATGTTAAGAATAAAGTTCTATCTGTTTATATGTTAGAAATAAAATGAAGTTTCACCAGTTTACAAGTTAAGAATAAGTTTTATCTGCTTGTATGTTAGAAATGAAATAAAGTTTCACCAGTTTACAAGTTAAAATTAAAGTTTCAATAGTTTACAAGTTAAGAATAAAGTTTCAATAGTGTGTATGTTAAGAATAAAGTTTTATCTGTTTATATGTTAGAAATAAAACAAAGTTTCAAGCGTTTACAAGTTAAAATTAAAGTTTCAATAGTTTACAAGTTAAGAATAAAGTTTCAATAGTGTGTATGTTAAGAATAAAGTTCTATCTGTTTATCTGTTAGAAATAGAATGAATTTTCACCAGTTTACAAGTTAAGAATAAGTTTTATCTGCTTGTATGTTAGAAATGAGATAAAGTTTCAACCGTTTACAAGTTAAAAATAAAGTTTCAATAGTTTACAAGTTAAGAATAAAGTTTCAATAGTGTGTATGTTAAGAATAAAGTTTTATCTGTTTATATGTTAGAAATAAAACAAAGTTTCAACCGTTTACAAGTTAAAATTAAAGTTTCAATAGTTTACAAGTTAAGAATAAAGTTTCAATAGTGTGTATGTTAAGAATAAAGTTCTATCTGTTTATATGTTAGAAATAAAATGAAGTTTCACCAGTTTACAAGTTAAGAATAAAGTTTCATCTGCTTGTATGTTAGAAATGAAATAAAGTTTCACCAGTTTACAAGTTAAAAAAATAGTTTCAATAGTGTGTACGTTAGAAATAAAGTTTCAATAGTGTGTATGTTAAGAATAAAGTTATATCTGTTTGTATGTTAGAAATAAAACAAAGTTTCAACCGTTTACAAGTTAAAAATAAAGTTTCAATAGGTAACACGTTAAAAATAAAGTTTCAATAGTGTGTATGTTAAGAATAAAGTTCTATCTGTTTGTATGTTAGAAATAAAATAAAGTTTCAACCGTTTACAAGTTAAAAATAAAGTTTCAACAGTGTCTACGTTAGAAATAAAGTTTTATCTGTTTCTAAAGTACGATCGTAGGATTTACTAGTTTGCAAGTTAGACTCAACATTCTACTAGTTGTAAATGAAAAATATCGTTTCAACAGTCTACAGATTAAAATAAAGTTTCAATAGTGTGTATGATGGAAATAAAGTTTAAGCGCTTTGTGCGTTAGAAATAAAGTTTCAGCCGTTTACAAGTTAAAAATAAAGTTTCAATAGTGTGTATGTTAAGAATAAAGTTTTATCTGTTTGTATGTTAGAATTAAAAGAAAGTTTCAACCGTTTACAAGTTAAAAATAAAGTTTCAACAGTGTGTACGTTAGAAATAAATGAAAGTAAGAACTTCATCGTATGAGTATTCAAAGCATGTTTTGTAAATCAAATGTGTGTAGTACTGACATGATAGAATCGCGTTAGAAATAAAGTTTCAGCCATTTACAAGTTAAAAATAGTGTTTCAACAGTGTGTACGTTAGAAATAAAGTTTTAGCTGTTTATATGTTAGAAACAAAATAAAGTTTCAACCGTTTACAAGTTGAAAAATAAAGTTTCAACAGTTTGTACGTTAGAAATAAATGAGAGTAAGAACTTCATCGAATAAGTATTCAAAGCATGTATTGTAAATCAAATGTGTGTAGTACTGACATGATAAAATCAAATCAACTTGACAAATGCGTTTGTCAAGCTTGATTCTATCATGTCAGTACTACACACATTTGATTTACAATACATGCTTTGAATACTTATACGATGAAGTTCTTACTCTCATTTATTTCTAACGTACACACTGTTGAAACTTTATTTTTAACTTGTAAACGGCTGAAACTTTATTTCTAACGCACAAAGCGCTTAAACTTTATTTCCATCATACACACTATTGAAACTTTATTTTAATCTGTAAACTGTTGAAACGATATTTTTCATTTACAACTAGTAGAATGTTGAGTCTAACTTGCAAACTAGTAAATCCTACGATCGCACTTTAGAAACAGATAAAACTTTATTTCTAACGTAGACACTGTTGAAACTTTATTTTTAACTTGTAAACGGTTGAAACATTATTTCTAACGTACACACTATTGAAACTTTATTTTTATTTTGTAAAGTGGTGAAACTTCATTTTATTTCTAACATACAAGCTGATAAAACTTTATTCTTAACTTGTAAACTGGTGAAGCTTCATTTTATTTCTAACATACAAACAGATAGAACTTTATTCTTAACATACGCACTATTGAAACATTAGTTTTAACTTGTAAACTATTGAAGCTTTATTTTTAACTTGTAAACTGGTGAAACGTTATTTCATTTCTAACATACAAGCAGATAAAACTTATTCTTAACTTGTAAACTGGTGAAACTTCATTTTATTTCTAACATATAAACAGATAGAACTTTATTCTTAACATACACACTATTGAAACTTTATTCTTAACTTGTAAACTATTGAAACTTTAATTTTAACTTGTAAACGGTTGAAGCTTTGTTTCTAACGTACACATTATTGAAACTTTATTTTTAACTTTTAAACTGGTGAAACTTTATTTCATTTCTGACATACAAGCAGATGAAACTTTTTCTTAACTTGTAAACTGGTGAACCTTCATTTTTATTTCTAACATATAAACAGATAGAACTTTATTCTTAACTTGTAAACTATTGAAACTTTAATTTTAACTTGTAAACAGTTGAAACTTTGTTTCTAACGCACACATTATTGAAACTTTATTTTTAATCTGTAAACTGTTGAAACTATATCTTTCGTTTACAAATAGTAGAACGCTTAGTCTAACTTGCAAACTAGTAAATCTTGTTCGTCATCGAATCTAACTGTTTAAATCTTCATCATGGAAATCAGAGTTCCGCAGTCATTTGAAAAAGATATGATCGCCCCAAAGTGATTTGATTCTACCTATTTCTGTTGGTGAGAGAAAAAGAATACATTTTACGTGATTTCATTCATGATAAAGACGCTTCATATGGAATATTCGAGAAGATGTTTGAATCTATTTTCTATCATCCCGTCGTCAAACAAACTATACCCTCTATTACTATCAAAATTACCAATGGTTTACAAGAGTGCATCCATGTGAAAGATACTAAATCCCTCGTAACTTTAGTGTTTTGGAAAACAAAGTGAAGTCATTGTGATATGTTTATTGAAATAAAAATATGTATATGAAAAAGTCTTTTCACAGATATGGGGAAATAAGCTGACTGTAGGCATATATTCACAAGGAAGAAACGATCTCATGCGATACATAAAACAACCATGTATATCTGCAAAAAGCAACATCAAAATACTGAGTTAAAGTTGATTATGTCAATACATCTCCTGAATGTGGTAGCGTGAGTTTTATTCTTTTGGGTGGAGGTATGTTTGTGTCAGGATGTCCATGTGGAAGAGATGTGTTATGTCCTATCCAACACCTCTTATCTTCCCATGCTGAAAGTGCTCGTTTCTTGAACGTGTGCGTTTTCACAGTATGAACTTGAGATTTTAAGATTGTCATATTGACAAACGTTATAGTTTTATTTTTATAGGCCTTATAGGACCGATGTTTCATTTTGTGAACAATGGATTTTGGTATGCCTTTAGCACGCTTAATACTATCTGCACATTCTTTTAATTTCATGGAATACATTTTAGGACGGAGGAGAATCATTTCATCTATTTCCTTTCCTGCTGTTTCATTCTTAAAACAACCAAGTTTGGCTTTATTCTGTATGGAATAGAGTGGATGAGTGGGATTGTAGTTAGATGTATCGAAATATTTTTCCAATGACTTACCTACTCCATTAAAAGTTAAATCTTTTTGAGTGGTAATTCCTAAAAAGAAACTATCTGTATCACCACCCAGTAAGCGAACCTCTTTTACGAGAGGGCATGGTTTTAATATTTTGTAGAAGAGTTGATACATTTCAAGCTTGGAATAATCTAAAACGGCTTGCCCAATATAGATGGGTTTGCACAACTCAACTTCAGATTTTATCATTTTAACACCTACAAGATCCTCATCGATGATGTCTCTATCAATGAAAAGAGGTGATGAGGTCAATTTGTGATATTTTTGTTCATCAACGACTAGTTTGTAGTTCATACGTTTTCTAACATCCTCCATGGTCTTTCCGAAAAGACTGTTATTCTTATATTTATAAAAATCCTTTTCAAAATTATTTTGGGCGAGTGCACGTTTTTGACTGTTACTATCTATGTAGGGTTTGAGGAAGGCTTTCTGTCTAAATTTGATAATGCGGTGAACTGACTTTAGAAGCATGCCCATTTCTAAATAGAATTTTAGTATGCAGAAGTGTACGAGATAATTTTTCTTATCATATTGGGTGAGCAAAAGTTTGTGGCATGGTTTGTACCTTGGCTGTCCACACTCTGTTAAGTTATTATGAAATTGTGACATGAATGGTGAAAGCATATCTTCAGTCACTTCACCAGATTCAGGTGCGAGTGGGAAATCAGCAGTTTTATTTTTAATACTATTTGGATAAATCAAATCCACTTCAAAATAATATCCCCAATCACCTTCATCTGGAATCTTCAGAATGTTTGAAGGGTTGGAGTAATACGTAAGCTCATGTTGATTTAACCAACTAAACTCGGAATGAGGTAGTGGTTTAGACAGTGAACTGCCATATAAATTATTTTGGTCATAGTACTTTAGGTGGATATGATCATTACCTACTGTTTTAGATTTTATGTGATGTTTATTCACAAATGTGAGACCACCGCGTATTCCGCGCTCAAATATGTTATACATCTCGGGGTCTTGTAAGAGATGGATGGTCTCACCAGTCATTTTAAAGGCTGATTTAAAGGACATGGCTGGTAGACTGACAAAGTGGACAGGATCTAATTTGTCTTCTTCTAATGCCACTCGTCGAAATTCCTGAAAGACATCAGCCAGCAAAATGACATCTAATTCTAAGTAAGCGATCATATAATCGCCAAACGTTTTACCATCAAATTTTAACCATGCCTCTTGAGCATGTTCATAGTCCTCTACTGGACAATCTTGACCCGTCAAATCGTTTTGGAATTTGTCAATGGAAGGAAGGGTTGTTTCATTTAGTTTAGACATTGAGCTAAAATACGCATAGGGAAAGACTCCTTTGCGAGTGATTATTTCATCCGTTAAGTTTGGATAGTGTTTCTTCAAAGTTTGACTATGGGGAAGAAACTTGAGATTACGAAAGAGAGAAGCTAGTGACGCTGACATGAATTGGAATGAATCTAAAAATTTTATTTCGAAGAAGACTGTCTTATTTTCTTTAGTTTTATCTACTGGTACCTTTGCTGTTATTGCCATGAATTTTTCCCTCGTTTGCGCTATTACATTAAACTGCCACGATTTCATCTGGCTCAACCCTCCTTTTATGAGCATATGACTGTCATAGCCCTTAAAGTTATGAAAAATGACGGGTAGTGCACGACGTCTCAACCTAAGTGAAAAGTTACATTTGGAGCAGAGTGCGTTTCTAAATTTACCAGTGATGTGATCATGATCACGCACTTTCTTAATTTTATCGTCATCAAACGTTTTATGACATTTAGGGCACGATGTGCAACTTTCAAATTTTTGTTTGTCTTCATCTAACATATGTAGTGACTTACGCTGCAATTGGGAATCATATGATTGTTGAAATTTAGCAGCTTTATCGAGAAATTCTAGAAATTTTGAAATGCAATCTTCACCTTGCCAAGTATGCATTTTGTTTTGTCTATTCCTAAAGTGGTCATGCCATACTTCATAGCAGGATATGGCTGCTGGCTTGTGGATGATATCATCAATGTAGCATTCTATGTCTGCGTAAATGACACGCAGGGGACTTAATTCGTCACCATTATCCCTATGTGAAAATATTTTATCTTTGGGCATGCGTTCCATTTGTAATTTACCTCGCTTGCACCATTCATAGTGAGTTTCAAATTTATCTTTACTCCAAAAGGAGCGGATGCAGCGGTCGTATAC
This sequence comes from Prostheceraeus crozeri, assembly GCA_907163375.1. NCBI lineage: Eukaryota > Metazoa > Platyhelminthes > Polycladida > Euryleptidae > Prostheceraeus > Prostheceraeus crozeri. The sequence goes on from CAJQUW010007316.1 coordinate 34,325, forward strand.
AAAATGTTCACCTCTTTTAGAGTGCCCCAAGTGAGTGTACAAGCGAGAGATTTTGGGAATACCACAGTAGTGCCATTTCTCGCTATCATCTTGTTTTACTAATAAGAGGTTGACTACACATTCATAACAAGTTGAACGTGAATTATAGCGGGCACCCTTCAACCCCTTCTCCCACACGTGAACGACAATTTTAATCTGATTATGTGTTTCGAACGTTTCTACATCTTTGATTTTCATGTTGTTACTATCACAACCTTCAAAGTCTAGTTCATCCTCCCACTGTCTATAGCTATAGGTGCGATCTCGATGCGCATTGATATCATTATAGTGAAGGATGGATAGGACTGCATATTTGAAACACTGTGCTTTACAATCAACATTGATGACAGCTTTCTTATTATACAACGTTTTTGGTAGTTTAAATGTGCCTCGAGCTGCATGACTTTCTAATAGGGAAATTTTGAATATGGCTGAGTCCACACCATCAAAAATGAGAGCGCTGTCGCGTTCATTGAATTTATCTACATTTGATTTTAAACATTGAATGTGAAAATTTAGCCAAGACTCGCAGTCTACAACTTCGGTTGCGGAAGAGGAAGGAACATGAAACTGTATTCTCTCCGTCACTTGACCCGTTTGAAAATCTATTTCAATATATTTTAGTTTAAGGTAGATGAGCGCCTTCATTCTAAAATTGTCTAAATTGTTGAAGAGCGCTTCGATAATGTTAGAATTTTGAAGGAGCCACTCAGGAAAATCTACTATTTGAGTATTGGACTCCATGCAGTAGTCGCGTACTAAATTATTATGTGAAACATTAATGAGAGAGATGGTAGAGGTACCGTTGGTGTAGTGATCATTTGCATGCGTGTGTTGAAGTCTGTGCGAAGATCGCTCAAAGTGACTATCAAAAGAAAGATGGCACAAATCGCAAGGAAAGGAGATGTCATCGTCAGAATCAACTTCACCTCCGGAGATTGATGCCACTTTGCGTTGACACACACGTTGTTTGATGTGTCGAAGGAGACTGTGCTTCCTTGTAAACATATGTCCGCAGTCGGCACATTCCCACTCGTTGCCTTGTAGCGAGAGTCCTGAGCTGGAACTCACATCACCTGAAAGAGAAATCATTCTATCATCTCTGTTCAAGTCTCAGTGTATTGTTACAACCTACTTTGACTCAACAACTCTAAACTTTCCTCGAGAAGGGAGGGCGTTGGTGATGAAGTTGATGCCTGAAATTGGGGAAGATGCTATTAGCCACACGTTTGAGGGAGATGAGTGAAGAAATTTTCAACTTACCATTTCAACGAAATCAAGTTTAAGGTTGATACTTCAACAAGATAGAGACTTCACTCAAATAATACGTCTCAAATTTGGAATTCACGAGAGAGCAGTTCACTTGTACGCCTCAAATATAGAATTCGCTAGAGAACACTTCACTTATACGTCTCAAAGACAGAGTGAAATGACACGAATGTCACTTTGCATATATACTTCCATATTCATCATTTATTGGCTGTTCATTCTGATTGGTTGCTTGTTTATACTTAAGAATTAGAAAACATTTCAAAGTCATTATTCACAGTCAACATGACAAGCCCTCCAAAAACATCGAACACAAATTGGAGTTCTCTTCTCCATGCTCATCGCCAAAGGCGCTCGTTGCACCAAACGCTCCGACGAAGGGGAAGGTGGAGAAATTATACCGACTCGACAACATTAGAAAGTTGTCATTAGCAGCGGATGACGAAGAGGAGAGTGTATGTGAGAAGAAGTGTCCCGACCTAACAGGCATACGATGGAAGTATCTGCAGTATGATACTGATGATGTGATGGAGATCACCAGCACCAAATTCCTCCATCAATTATGGGAATGGTACACCCCTAACTCCCAGCCACGAACTATGGCGGAGTGGGAGTACATCGACAAAGTGAGGCTCGCGGTAGAAGAACGATTGAAGCAAGTGAACTGTTTTTTGTGATCTGTGTGAAGGCAGACTCTGGGACGATATTGACGATGAAGACCTTTTGAAATACATGCCATAATAAATTTTTATTTCGTATTATCTTTGCTTTCATACTGACTTACTTGAATGGGGCTTCAGTGGATGATTTAACCATGTATACTTTTTCATTTGGAAATAGTAGCACGCTTAGTTTAACTTGTAAATCTTATAACATTTCATATGGGTGATGATGGTAGATGAAATAGTGTTAAATGAAATTCAGATAGCTTACATCATTCTGGGATAGCAATCGACTGCGATCCATGTGTAAAGAGCTTGTTAGACTACGGAAGAGAGAAGTGTATTATGTTGCGTGTGGCGCGTGAGTGTCCTCCCATTTCATTCCATTCATCAATTCATCTCATTGATAGAGACAGGTAGAACTCATGGTTCTCATAACGTATGCAATGGATAGTTTATAAGGCAACCTTCGACAGCTGGCTAAATGTCGCCCTGGCGCGAATGCATACTACGTTGAGACAGAGGCAATCACTTGCAAACAAGACGCAGAGAGGTTTAACAAGATTGACCATTGCCGAATGTCCCTTGCGGTATACATAGCTACGGGTTTCACCGCCGCCCTTTACAGGAACGCCCGTCGAAAGGAAGTATTACACCGAACTTCATTTGCAACGTTCAAGTTGACTGATAGCAGATTCAACTTAATGATAGTATTCGCCAGACATGAAAACCTGTAGAGTTGGTAAGAGGTTGACAGACTTTGAGCAGCTTGATAGCAAGCCGTAGAGAGCTTGATTCACCAGCGTTTTGCAATGGAGATGTTTAGAGGCCACCCATGACAAGATAGCTAAGACTCAACCGATTGGCGTTCAAAGTGCTACGTTGAGAACTGTGTCAAATGCCCAACATGAGACATGAGTTGTCCCAGCGGTTTCGGTCTAAACTATGACACACTCCCTTGCCACACTTCTCACTACGGCATCGTCCGCCGTCCCGAAGGAACACCCTGTCAGTGGAATATTACAGCAAAACTCTCCGTGTCTTGCTCGCTTTCAGTGAAAAGCCGCTTATACCATGAGAAGACTGGCTCAGACATGAAAACCTGTAGAGTTGGTAAGAGGTTGACAGACTTTGAGCAGCTTGATAGCAAGCCGTAGAGAGCTTGATTCACCAGCGTTTTGCAATGGAGATGTTTAGAGGCCACCCATGACAAGATAGCTAAGACTCAACCGATTGGCGTTCAAAGTGCTACGTTGAGAACTGTGTCAAATGCCCAACATGAGACATGAGTTGTCCCAGCGGTTTCGGTCTAAACTATGACACACTCCCTTGCCACACTTATCACTACGGCATCGTCCGCCGTCCCGAAGGAACACCCTGTCAGTGGAATATTACAGCAAAACTCTCCGTGTCTTGCTCGCTTTCAGTGAAAAGCCGCTTATACCATGAGAAGACTGGCTCAGACATCATTAAAAATGCTTTCATTGACTTCAGCAGGATCGAAAACCCCAGAAAACCTCCAAAAATAGTGAATTTAAATTTTTCAACTTGTTAGCACTACTTATGAAATTCTATAAGTAGTCTATCACTTAGGGCAGGTCAATAGCGACCGAACCTTTTTTGAATCAAGTCAAACGGACTTGTAGAAGCAAAGTTACAAGCCTTTAAAGTTTTGGAGTCTTTTATGGCCTGGAGATGAACTGACCGTCAAATAAAAATTGCACATTGCTGGAACACTTGTAAAGAAGCTCACTCAGAATGTCGGCAGGGATTCCACAAAGGTTAGGACACTTTCTTACCGCGTCAACAATGAGCCGGATAGTCTCACTCACGGGAACATTAGTGAAAAGGGCACTAACGTCAAAAGAAATCATAGACGTGGCAGATGAATCAATACCACGAATGCTTTCTGCAAAAGTGAACGAATCCTTAACACAGAAGTTCGAGAAACACCTCTCAACAGGTTTGAGTAAAGATGCCAACCATTTTGAGACGTTCTCATAAACAGTCTTTGTCATCGATAAGATAGGACGAACAGGCACATTAGACTTGTGCGTCTTGGGAAGACCGTAGAGGCGTGGGATACCATTAGATGAAGTCGTCAGTTCCTTATAAGTGTAATCCGAAATCACCTGCTTTCTCTTGAGCTTGAGTAATGTGTCAGAAATACTCTTGGCTATATTAGCTGACTGGTCTTTCTGGCATTGATCAACTTGGAACTTCGTCTGATCAGATAGAATTGAGTTCACTTTATCAACATAGTCATGTTTATCCATTATCACTACACCAGATCCTTTATCCGGTTTCAAGATAACGATGTTGGGATTTTTCTTAAGGTCGATCAACTCGTCGATGTGACACGGTAGAAGACAACTCTCAATCCTTGCACTGTCATACGTCGATGCTAGAGAAACTAGTTTTGCCCTGAACACAGATAGATCTTCCGAAGTAGAATGACACACATCTTGAAGTTGCTGGAAAAGACTCTCAAACTCGGCATTGATACGAATCTGCTCAGTCCGTCTGGGTGGAACACAAAAGTTCAACCCCAAGCAAAGTGCTTGCTTCTGTGTAGTCGAAAGCGTAAGGGAGGATAAGTTGATTATCCTTTTCTCCATATCCTCAGGAAAGATGGGTGCACTTCGCAACGCATCGCTTTAGAGTCTGATTCACGACAAATTTGGACATCTTGTGGAATTTAAATAAGCCAATGAGATCAAGGGAATGCAACACAGAAGCGACTTGGTTGATTGAGTCATCGATGCCCTTAAGTAATTCGAGATCATTACATAACTCAGTCTGTAGAAAGTCTTGACATACATTCGGCGTGGCACTCAAGTGATTCCTCTTCAACTGCTTCCTTAAACGAGAAGTATAAATTCCATACTTAATGCACAAACGATCAAATTCAATCTTCTTCATTAACTTCGCACGTCTGCAACGTAGTGTGAGCAGCCAATCCAACTGTTTCACCTTGTCCCCAGGCAAGAGGCGCTTTATGTAATTGAAACAATTGTGCCTGTTTGTAATTTTATAAATAAAAAGTGCACAGAATGCTTTCGAAGTCATAATAAAGTTTATTGAAATTAGGAAGAAAAATGTAAACCTGACATGTTTCGACTGGTCTTGTCAAAGGTAACCCAGCATGTGAAATTACATTGAAAGATAGACATTTTTTAAGAAGGAGAAAGTTGAGATACAGGTCAACACGCGATAGCAGCGGCAGACTGTGAGTCACCCGATTACCATGGCAAGCGAAGATTAATCACATGGTCCTTTTGCTTACACAGGTTGGGATTATCACGTCTAATAAACAATGCCTCGAGGATACGTAAAATGCTGACGTTATGTTGACGACACGTTCGCTCTTGTGAGGAGCAGGGAGGCAGGAGAATCTTTACTTGACATTTTCAATAGCTTTCATCCTCATATAAATTTTACTTATGAATGTGAAGAGCAGGGCAGACTACCGTTTCTTGATGTTTCTATACAACGCATGCCTGACGGGAAACTGTGTACCACAGTGCACCGTAAACCAACTTTTTCAGGTGTTTACATGAGTTTTCACAGTTTCGTGCCCATTGCCTATAAAAGAGGCCTTGTCCGTTCTCTATTTATTCGTGCGCTTCGTATTTGTTCTGATGAAATGTTAGACCAAGAATTCAATACCATTCGTGCTATTTTGAAGTCTAATGCTTATCCTGAGCACTTCATCGATCAATATGAAGTCACTGAGATCAATAATGTTTCTGTTGCCACCGCTGAAAGAAAGGCTGTTTATGTCAACTTGCCTTTCTATGGTGACAAATCTAGTCTTTTCATTCGCAAATCGATCGATGAACTGCTGGCCAAGTTTGCTCCTGCCGCAAAACCCATAATTATTTTTAAGACCAACTGTATTCCTGTTGCTTCTCCTAAAGATCGTCTGCCAGTGGCCGCCACGTCTTCTGTTATTTATTCTTTTCGTTGTGGTTGTGGATCAACCTATATTGGACGGACGTCACGACCCCTGACAGTTCGAGCGCGGGAGCACATACCCAGGTGGTTCTTAAATGGTCATTTAGGAATTTCTCGCTCTGCAATTACTGAACATGTGCTCAGTTGCTGTAGTGTTCCGAATGACCCTATCAGCAAGTTTGAGATTGTATGCCACGCTTACAATGACCGCATTTTACGTATCCTCGAGGCATTGTTTATTAGACGTGATAATCCCAACCTGTGCAAGCAAAAGGACCATGTGATTAATCTTCGCTTGCCATGGTAATCGGGTGACTCACAGTCTGCCGCTGCTATCGCGTGTTGACCTGTATCTCAACTTTCTCCTTCTTAAAAAATGTCTATCTTTCAATGTAATTTCACATGCTGGGTTACCTTTGACAAGACCAGTCGAAACATGTCAGGTTTACATTTTTCTTCCTAATTTCAATAAACTTTATTATGACTTCGAAAGCATTCTGTGCGCTTTTTATTTATAAGATTCATTTCTGTTTGATTTAGATTGATTCATTTCTGAATCAAACTTTGCCACAAGAAAAACAACTTTAATGCGGTCTTCGACAGTCACCATTCTGTTAACAAATGGAATCACGTTTTGCTTTGACAACAACCGTTAGCATTTTTAAATGCTTAATTTGACGATGTTTGAATTTTCAATCGATGATCGGATTTGTGAGTTAAGATATCTATGAGATCTATTGTCATTTAGCAATGGTGTGATACCATAAACAATGAAGTAAATTATTTGAATTATTTCCAGTGACGCACATCAATTTGAATATTGATTCTCATGTTAGAATAGAGTGAAGTAACGTTATACCAGATTTCGTAGTCGATGTTTAAGAACTTAATATACTCAATTTGTCATTTTTGATTTGTGACACTAGTCTTCCAAATAACAACGCGTATACATTATAATCAATGTACCATACAGAGGCGTCGCGACCGGGGGGGGGTGCGGGGGACCGTGACTTAAATGACTCGATGAACTTAAAGACATCTTCGAAGAAGATCCTTCTACGTCGATCCGTCAAGTAGTTGCAATTGCTGAGACTTCTTTCCCTACGGTTTGGAATGTGTTGCGGGACGATTTGAAGATGAAGCCGTGTAGACTTTCTTTTTGTCAGCAACTGTTCGCCGATGATAAAACCTCGAGAGTAACCATGTAATAATAATAATATTTTCTAACACTCTCGCCTCACCTCCAGAAATGACCTTGAAAATCATGTTCTACGTCACTCCAGTTACCTTCATCAACCAAGTTTCGTTCAGATATGATAAATATAGACACTTAGCCTCTATTTGGTACTAAACTTGTTTGGATTTGAGAGGCCTACTGGCAAAAAATGAAAAAAACGCTGTATTACAAAGTTGGGGCCCGACTGAAGCCGTCCCCATGAATGAAACTGTGGATGGGTCTTCTTGGGCCTCTAACACATCTATACATGTTTAAAAAGTTACAAAATAACCCTAAGAAAAAAATAATTATTACTGCAAAATAATAATTTTACGAAAAATTCTTTCGTTGAGTTGCAGTGGTAGTGTATAGAAAGTTATTGGTCATTTGCAGAAAAGTGGCATCTTTGAGATTCGACATGGGCGTAGTGATCAATTTTTTGAAAATCAGTTTTCTGGGATTGTCTTGTACGTATTTTTCGAAAATGTTGTAGAAAAAATTCAAATTGGCCAGGAAGTAGTCTCATCAGTAGTCTGACACACTGTAGAAAATTATTATTATGCAACACCCTCGCCTCATTCATGATTCATCAGAGTTTTTACTTTGTTTGTTCTCTACCATGGGTCTACTTGTCTAAGAATAATTTCCCTAACTATTTTTGAATATTTTAGTCCATATTTGAAAAGTAACAGACATCTGTAAAAAAATGTTCATGATAGAACAAAACTGGCTCTCGTTGACATTCTACTTCTTTATTTCAGTGACTACTCGCAGATCTTTATACATCACTTTATATACTTCCCGAAGTGAATCATACTGTGTCTTTCACAACGCTCATCAGTCATCAGTATTAACGTCGTTGCTGCAGATTGGTTTGAAGAAATTTAGACCATGTTAATGCATTAAGTGCGACCACCGGTATTTACTCGTAATAAGATGCAGAGAACTTGAAAATGTACCTTGTTATACTTCAGAAGATCGCAAATTATACTCGGAATTTTTCTAATCAGCACTCAATTGCTAGAAAACCAGTTTAGCGTGGTCATATCTTTAAAATTGATTTGACCTTGAATTATCTTTTTCTGTGACATTTATTAAAGTATATGAACTCTTTTTGTTTTACAATTTTTTCTTAGATCAGCTGATTGTTAAAGCTAGCTTTTTAAACTTCATAAACGTGTAAATTTGTAAATCCGAAAATTCCAATAACCAATCAAAATGAAGCAATTTTTGTGAGCAATTCATACATCTCAACCTTTATTTCATAATTTCCGATGTTTCGAACAGCTGTTCTACGTCTGTGATTCTGGGATTCTCTGTGATTCTGGGACTCATGATTGAAAGACAACTTGATCCACATCATTTTATCTGGTCTAACACCTCATCAGTTAAGTGAACAGATAGAAGGACGATTTTTTCAACCAAACAAAAATAGTTAGGAAGGAAGGACTCCTTAAACCACGAATAAATTCAACAACAGCTTAGCACGTCATTGCAGCATCAGTTTTCGAGGACCGTCAGTAATGGAATGAAATATTGAGGAAATCATAGCAATATAATAAGCACTCTAATTTGGTATATTCATAGACTAATTTTTTAAAACGTTTGCTGCTACCCATTACCTCTATAGGACACCTGTGAAGGATTCCATGACCATTTTGTGTAGGTACCTGGTCATTGAGTGTGCATAAATTTAGTAAACCTGTAAGAAATAGGCCATTTTCTATGAAAACTAGAGATTTATAACCTAGAGTAATCATAGACTAAGTTTGTAAAACTTCATACATTTTCTATGGGATTCAGATCAGGAGAATGAGCTGACCAAGATAATGTCCTAAGCCCTAATTGAGACTTGCATAAGTTGACTCTACTACTCCTGTGACACGTAGCATTATCATCCATAAATAACCAAGTCGATGGATCACCAAGTTGATCTGTCATTTGGCCAATGTTCATTCGTAAAACATTCACATAGCGTTCAGAATTCATGGTTCCTTGCTGTATGTGAAGTTCAGAGCGGCCATTGGTCCACCAAATGCCAGCCCAAATCAGTAGAGTCGCACTACCTTGTACCCGGGGACGATGTAAATGTCTCGGAATTTCCTGATCAGATTTTATCCATAATCTCAATCGACCATCACTATCCTTCAGATGGACTGATGCCTCATCAGACCAGACAACCCGATCCCATTGATTTCGCCAGTGACAATGACTCATTGCCCATCTGAGACGTCTTTTTGTATGCTGATATGATAATTCCATCTGAGAGGGCCTCTTACAGCTCTTGAAATTCGACTCAATAAGTCTTCTACGAATAGTGGACTTAGAAATAGACGAGTCTAGTGCAGCCATCTCAGTTAACGAGAGACTTGGATCATATTTAACAAATCTCAAAATTAGGCGGTCTCTACGTTTGGATGTTTTGCGTGGACGGCCAGAGCCCTCTTTACGACAGAGTCGAAAATCATCATTATGCCATCGATGCGCATTTGTGTAAGGGACATTTAGCCGCTTGCTTGTAGCTCGCAAAGAAAACCCTAGTTCTAGCAAGGCTGACACTTTGCCTTTTGTGAATGCGATCTCGTTATTGTTCATTTGTGCTTTGTATTGTATTCAACCGGTAAGAGATAGATTTCTAGCTGAAAGCAATCAGGAGTGCTGCCAACACCACCGCAACGAAGTCAAGAAGCTATGGAACATGAAGTCCAGTTAATCACATTTAGCAGTTACATTATTGCTGATGAATAATGGTGCTATGCTGGCTCTGATTGACCGATTTTCTTTATTTTCGTTTTGCTTGATAGCTTTTGGCTTGTAGAACAACATATTACATAACAAAGGAAACAAATGTAATTTTATAAGAGTGAGGTGATTTTGTGTAACATTGCTAAATGAAGATCAAATTATCTACTACTTTTTATCTATAACAGGAAAACAACTCAATATTCATGCTTGAAATTTCCAACAATTATATTAGTAAGCACAACTGACATATCTTCCGAATTTCAGAGAAATTCGTTCAAGTTTGGCGGAGTTAGACAAAGTTGAAGTTAAGGCGATGTTTAAGGGCGATCCATTTTTTATGAAACAATCTGTAGGTTGTAAATCTCGTTTTCATAGAAAATGGCCTATTTCTTACAGGCTTACTAAATTTATGCACACTCAACGACCAGGTACCTACACAAAATGGTCATGGAATCCTTCACAGGTGTCCTACAGAGGCAATGGGTAGCAGCAAACGTTTTACAAACTTAGTATATGATCAAACTAGGTTGTAAATCTCTAGTTTTCTTAGAAGATGGCCTATTTCTTACAGGTTTACTAAATTTATGCACACTCAACGACATGGAACCTGAACCAAATGGTCATGGAATCCTTCACAGGTGTCCTATAAAGGTAATGGGTGGCGGTAAACGTTTTACAAACTTAGTCTATGATCAAACTAGGTTGTAAATCACTAGTTTTCTTAGAAGATGGCCTATTTCTTACAGGTTTACTAAATTTATGCACACTCAACGACATGGAACCTGAACCAAATGGTCATGGAATCCTTCACAGGTGTCCTATAAAGGTGGCGGTAAACGTTTTACAAACTTAGTCTATGATCAAACTAGGTTGTAAATCTCCAGTTTTCAAAGAAAATTGCCTATTTTTTACAGCTTTTCTAAATTTTTGTACACCCAACGTCCATGAAATCAAAATGGTCATAAAATCATTCACAGGTGTCCTACAGAGGTGAAAGACACTGAACAGCAGCAGTAGTCTTTGTGTTTGTTATGTTCGTATCACGTTTTTGAGACATGGTCAGTTTTGTGCATATGAAGTTTGATTCTTCTCTTTCTGTGTTTGAGGAAGCCTGATGGATGCAGTTACTGACCTGTTTTCAATGCTTTTGTATGGAGTAGGTGATGCTTCAAGGCAGAATGAAGTACCTTCAGCAATGATGAAAGTTTTTGAAGTTATGCACTTAGTCCGAGCCATGGAGTACTCTATGGTCGGGGCTATCTTACATGGCTTGTTCATTCGACGCAGTCTGAGTAGGCCTTCCACACGCAGTAAGGTATTCATTATCTGTATTCTTTAGTCACTATTCTTGAAAGCTAGACCTTGGCTTTATTGCCCGGTTGTGAACGATGGCGTTTTTAGAAGTTTCCTCTGCAAAGAATGCCTATATAGCAAACACATTAGGCATATTCACACAATGGAAAAGCTTTGACTTCTCACATTGATTTTGATTTTCTCTAGTTTGTTTGGATGTGATACAAAGGGCGTGTTGGATGTGCAACGTCTGATGGAACCTTATGTTTCGATCCTGTATCGCCAGCTTCTACTTTCTCGGAATAAAAGAATATTAGTTAGAAACTTGACATACTGAGCTCAGGAGCAATAACTGAACTGCGGGCGACAGTGCGGACACGGGTAATCATTCGAATATGTCCACTATGGTGCGGACACGGAAATGGCCCCACCCCAGCTTATATTGATAAACTGACACGATTGGTTTCAGTCATCGTGACATAAGCGTTATAATAAAGGGATTGTCTATTTTTCAGCATCAATTGTTTGCATAAAATTCTAATCCTATGCTATGTTCCTAGATTCTACACTTGAGCTGAGACTTATTTAAGATAAAATCATCAGATAGCAGAAATGTCTTCTCATTCAATTGTGATGATAATATATACAGCCATTTGACTTAAAATATTGTATTTAAATTGTTCATTTTAATAAAGTAACAAAAGAGAAACTAGTATATTCATTTTTCAAGTTCTTTTTCCTTAGTTCAATTGTCACGACTAACAAAATTAGTTATTAGAATAATCGTCAAATTATTCCGAAATGTTGAATGTCACAATGATTGGCTGATGTTCGTGAACGGTGATTGGCTGATTTTTGAAGTTTACAGATTTACAAGTTTACAAGTTTAAGAAATTGCTCACGTATTAAAATGTGAGAAACCAGAATATCTAGCCAATGTCCTGTAATCACAGTAAAAATAATACTTACTAGGTTCAACAAATTTAATTTTACAGACGCAATAACTTTTAGTCGGATTATTTAATTAACCGTATACGCGTCTTTCGTTTCTATTCAAATGTGTTCGAGTCTTCCATCAACTGGAAGATATCCATACGTCTTGAAGATCTGCCTGGCTGTCAGACAGGCTTATTAAAGTTCTTCCGATCGGCTGTTGCAGACACACACACACGCGCGCATATAACCTTGCAGCATCGGTACGGCAATTTTTCGCTGCTTGTTCATAACAATAGAACTGCGCAAACTTTAGTGCTTCGATAAGTAACTTGTAACTGTGTTCTCATTGGAGGACAAAGAACTTGTGTGATCGAAATGCATTGCGATGTCACTTTCAGGTCATTATTATCATCGAATTCACATCAAGCGACCGTCAGTTCTTCGTTCTTTCCTATGAGAATACGTCCGCGACGAATTCGAGCACCGGCACTTCGATATGGATTCGACGCTGACATGTCATCTGATGTTGATAGTGGCATGCATGTACAAAATATCTCCCAACATGACAGTCACAGTGACATACATAAGCACTTCGAGTGACGAAACTAGTGATGCAGATGAACCAAGATGAACCTATTACCAACCGGAGCGTTAGATGGACACAAGTGTTTTCACCTAATGATGCAGCGCCAACACATGCATTTCAAGTTCAGTCAGGTTGGAAGCATAATCTAGCACCATTAACCATTGAAGACTACATCCGAATATTTCTGCCAGATCAATTGATAGAAGAAATTAGCGATTGGACAAATAAGCGAGCTAGTGTTGCAACAAGGAACGACACATCGTCGACTTATATGGACACTACTACCGAAGAGATGAAGGTGTTCAATGGTTTATCTTAGGGAATGGGAATAATCAGGAAGCCCACAGTGGAATCCTACTGTGCCACTGAGTATTTGATGAAGACGCCGTAAATTTATAAATGACATCTGCACGTCATCAGCACGATTTTATAATCAGAATATACGTGGTGTGATCCAAAATGTCCCGGACTAACCTACTTGCAGATAACCTGTGATAACGAATACTACTTCAGATGTAAATTTAGGTCTTTAAGGCATGAGAAATATGGTCGCCGAAATTTTTCCGGTCAGTTTTCTATTTTTTCAAAATTTTCAAACATTTTTGTCTGAATTTCAAGATTTTCCTATAAATTCTAGCGATTTAGAATTAATATATTTAGATTAACTTGACAGTTAAGCTATCACTAATAACCTGACTAATAATTAACGGAAAAACAAATGTTTTGTTCCAGAAAACAGTTTACTTTTCAATGTATGAGCCGTTAGCATTCGTCACTTTTTGCCAACGAAGTCTCAATTCACAAAAAGCTTTATGAAAAAATTCCGGTGTCAAAGAATCAAAAAACTCAGTAACTGCATCCCGCAGTTCAACTGGCGATTCAAAATGGTGTCCACGAAGATGCTTTTTGAGGAATCTAAACAGATAGAAGTCACTTGGGGCCAAGTCAGGTGAATAAGGAGGATGGCTCAATAGTTGAAATCCGTTTCTCGTTAAGGCATTGGTTGTCTCCTGCGAGGTGTGAATCGGAGCATTGTCATGAAGCAAGTAGAGGGGAATGTTTCGTGGCTTTCTTATTTTCTTCCTCGCTTCAGATAACAGATTGGAATAATATTCGCTATTGATTCTTACTCCTTTATCCGCAAAGTCAACCAGTTGGATTCCCGAACCGTTCCAAAAGACCGTCAGCATCAACGACCGGCGATGTGATGTTTCGGATCGCATTTTCAAAGGGGCAGACTCGCCTGATTTTCGCCACTCTGCAGATTCTCGCTTACTTTGAGGCAGATACAAACTTAAAGGTGTTTCATCCTCTGTAAGGATGCAGTTCAGAAACTGATCTCCGTGCATTTCGAGGAGATCCAAATTTGACTGTGCCGCCAGAAGTCTGTTCTCCTTCATTTCAGGTGACAGAAACTTCGGTACGAAACGTGATGCCAGTTTGCGATATCCAAGTCTTTCGATGATGTCATGACAGGAGTGATAACTGATTCGCAACTCTCTTGACAACTCACGGATGGTTATCCTTCTGTGTGCTGTAATCACTTCATCGCACTGACTCGATTTCTCTTCCGGAATCTCCTGCGGCCGACCAACAGTTGAAAAATCTTGCTCCACAGATTGTCTTCCGCGTTTAAATTCGCTTATCCAGAAATAAGCAGTAGTTCTCGATGGAGCTTTGCTTCCATATGCCAGGCTTAATTCCTTTAGAATGTCACCATTAGCGAAGCCGCGGATCAGGAGGTATCGTATCACACTGCGATATTCGACTGAAGACACGCTTGTCACATCCATCATGAAAACTGATAGAACAAAGAACCATCGTTGACACGGATTTCTTAATGAATGCGTGCTGAATGAACTTCACTGATTGATATCGTAACACATGAAGCAATTAACAAAAGACGTGGAATATTCATGGCAAAGATATCCGTCAAATAAGGTACAAATCAAAATCAACTAACTATAACAATAAGACAAATCGGATCTCGATCAATTCAGAAAATACAGAAATTCATGTTAAAATGTAAAAATATTTTTTAAAAATAGAAAACTGACCGGAAAAATTTCGGCGACCATATTTCTCATGCCTTAAAGACCTAAATTTACATCTGAAGTAGTATTCGTTATCACAGGTTATCTGCAAGTAGGTTAGTCCAGGACATTTTGGATCACACCACGTATGTTTTGTTGACTACATAAATATGCATAAATGTAGTAAAATACTAGCAATGTAAAGCATGAAAATTCGCCTTTTTTTCGGCTGCATAGGTGGAATTAGAGTAAAGGCTGCGGATGGGGAAGGGTTAAGATGGTTGTGTATAGTGATTTCACATAAATTATTAATTTGCATCAACCTACTAACCTTCTCATAATTAAGTAAAAAAATTTGTGGAATATATTTGGACTATTTGACACATTAGCGATAGGTCTATTACTGCTAAACTATGCCGTATCCGCATCAGTAGATTAGGAGAAAATGTATATTCTGATATGTGACCTATTAGCATCAAAATTACTCACATTGAAGTCATGTGGATAGCAAAAAGGTAGATGCAACACCTCACTTGCACCAAGAATTTTCTCACCTAAAATGAGGAATGCACTTCCACTTTGTTTGAGATTAACTTGTGATCAGTTGAAGCATCTGGTATATTCTGATCAGACTGGTATCGGGGCTATTAGTAAAAGACACCAAAGCCAAAATTCCAAATTACTAAAAAAAACACAAAGCCAAAATAGTCCACTTCCAGACTATTTTAAAGAAAAATAAAGGTGTCCATGGATAAAAGCAGCTGGAAAAACCCCTCAAATCAGGCTATTTTATCAAAAAATGAAAGGAAATACTCAAAAACGCTAATTCAAATTTAATGTAAATTTTCGAAAGAACACATTTACACATTTAAAGACTTTATAGCGGTGTTCGTCGACCTGGAGAAGGCGTATGACACAGTACCGAGGGAGTGCATCCCCTATATTCTCAGGAAAAGAACTGTGCCTGAAACATACGTCCAGTTGATACAAGACATGTATAGTGACAGCAAGATAGCAGTAAGATCAAAACACGGTGATACTGACCGCTTCAACGTCTCGGTAGGTCTATATCAAGGCTCTGCTCTAAGCCCCTACCTCTTTATCCTGCTGTTAGATGAGATATCAAAGTCGATCAGAGGGAATGGAGAAAATGACACAATGGAACTACTGTTTCCCGACGATCTGGTAATATCAGGAGACACAAAGGAGAAGGTCCAAGCGCGCCTGGAAAAATGGCGAGAAGCCCTCGAATCCCATGGTTTGCGACTCAGCAGAACTAAGACGGTGTACATCAGCACGAAAGAACGTGAGCGCATCCATCTGCAAGACACCGAAATCCCGACGGTTGATGCCTTTAAATACCTCGGTACTGTCTTGGATGACAAAGGCACATCAGGGATGGACATGAAGACGAAAACACAAGCAGGTTGGCAGAACTGGAGAGCTATGTCTGGTGTCCTGTGCGACAAAAATATGCCTCTGCGACTCGAGGGCAAGGTTTTCCACACAGTGGTCCGACCCGCAATGCTGTACCATGCTGAGCTCTGGGCCCCGAAGAAAGATGACCTTGTTGCGATGGAGGTATCAGAGATGAGGATGTTGAGGTGGTCAATGGGGAAGACAAAGAAGGATAGAATAAGAAACGATAAGATCCGTCGTATGCTTAAAGTACCCCCAATAAGCAAAGAAATTGAGACTCGCCGATGGAGATGGTTCGGACATCTGCTCAGAAAACCAGAGGATAACATGTGCAAAACAGCATGGAAACAAGAACCTGTCGACAGAAGAAAGGGAAGACCGAGAACAAGTTGGAGAACTGTGATAAAGAGTGAAATGAAGGCCAGATCGATAACCGAAGACATGGCTTCCGACCGAGCCATGTGGAAGCAACGGACTGAGGGGCCACCCCGTGCTACCCGATCATCCGGGAGGCTGAAACGGGATCGAGCCCGGCCAAGGTGAGCAAGGTGAGCACATTTACACCATTAACCATAACTTTGCCAATTGTTAATATTTGTCAATCAAACTTCACACACACATTCTCGGATCACTATCTAGTAGTCCGGGAGCTAGCGTGAAGTTGTGCAGGGAACGAGGTAGTACATAAAACTTTCACATAGCATAGTACACCTCTAACCTACTGCAAAACTTCGCGTCTGCCGGTTCATATCATTTGCTTTTCAGAAATAGAGAGGATAACAAAATCCTATGTATTTCCAGTGGTAAAATTGTGACATTTAAGGTGTTGACTCCATTTTTTCGAATTTTTGCTCATAAAAGTTACACAAATTGGTATTTTGTTGAACTGGTTATTATAGAAATCATCTACAGATCATGATCTTTCAAATGAGTTATCATTCATTGAAAGAGGATGAAGTAAAGTGTGCAATCAGACACTTTTCGTTAAAATATATCAACAATTTTCCTGAAATTTCTATGTTAAAATTTGCAGTTACACCAACGAAAAGTGTCTGTTTGTACACTTTACTTCATCCTCTGTCAATGAATGATAACTCATTTGAAAGATCATGATCTGTAGATGATTTCTATAATAACCAGTTCAACAAAATACCAATTTGTGTGACTTTTATGAGCAAAAATTCGAAAAAATGGAGTCAACACCTTAAATGTCACAATTTTACCACTGGAAATACATAGGATTTTGTTATCCTCTCTATTTCTGAAAAGCAAATGATATGAACCGGCAGACGCGAAGTTTTGCAGTAGGTTAGAGGTGTACTATGCTATGTGAAAGTTTTATGTACTACCTCGTTCCCTGCACAACTTCACGCTAGCTCCCGGACTATAGGTGGCAGCATAACACCCGATCCCTAGCTGGTCACAGACCAAAGATATCGAAATTTTAAAACACGTATATTTTCATGTAAATGTTCGAAAATCGGCATTTACACCAATAGCCATAACTTTGCCAATTCCTACTACATTTTACTCTTGATATAACGCCACTCAATGTAACGTCAAATTCATTTAGCTCCCATCTTTTTACAGAACAAAAATATTATAGCATTAAATATTCGGTTTAGCGCCAGATTTTATATACCGTCATCCACCCATGACATTATGCGACAAAACGTTTAATTTAGCAGTCGATATAACACCAATCCCAGATCTCAATAGCGTGTTGACGAATTACGAGTACTTTTCGATAGGTAGAGTTGTGAAACTTTTGATGATGATTGGAGGCGATGCTAACACCCCAATATTACATCTCACTTCCAACCTTGTGACGCAGGTATAATAGAGGCTTTTAAGATGTGTCATTACATCAAATTATACACTGCATATTTATGCTGATAATGAGAACCACATCTCCATCACAGTGGCTGGTGCAATTCGATTCTGTCATTCTAAAAAAATCATTTAAAATTCCGATATCTTCAGGGTGTGACTAGCTAGGATTCGGGTGTTATGCTGCCACCTAGATAGTGATCCGAGAATGTGTGTGTGAAGTTTGATTGATAAATATTAACAATTGGCAAAGTTATGGTTAATGGTGTAAATGTGTTCTTTCGAAAATTTACATTAAATTTGAATTAGCGTTTTTGAGTATTTCCTTTCATTTTTCGATAAAATAGCCTGATTTGAGGGGTTTTTCGAGCTGCTTTTATCCATGGACACCTTTAATTTTCTTTAAAATAGTCTGGAAGTGGACTATTTTGGCTTTGTGTTTTTTTAGTAATTTGGAATTTTGGCTTTGGTGTCTTTTACTAATAGCCCTGATATCGCTATTCAAATTTCTAAAATCAAAATTAAATAAATTTCTTAAGCTTCATCTAAAAGTGGATTAGTCGACCTCTATTTGGGCTAACTCAAACTATCCGTATTCAATAGACCATTTTATTGTAAAATGGTATTTTGTTAAATCATTTTCTGTTGAAATCTAGAGGACGAAGGTGAAGACGAAATTGAAGAAGATAAAGAAGACGAAGAAAGGAAAGAAGACGAGGAAAACGATCTTGAGGAAGACACAGGACTAAGAAATAAGAAACGTAGAAGATCCCAAGTGATTGACTTTAGAGCATACCGTATAAACTGAAAAAGAATGTAAGGAGTGAAAATAGATTCAATTGTTTTATGAATGATTTTTTCATTGTAAAGCTGACTTATACGGTAGACTATATATGTCAGACTGATAATTTTCATGAAATTTGCTGCGTTGTAACTCGGTTGTTGAAGGAGAAATCGAAAGAAGAATAGAAATTTTAACGTGATGTTCTATAACAAAATTATCAAAATTTGCGTAAATGCACGTCTTGAGCGATATTGCACCAATGCGAGCAAATGTCTTTTCAATGCGTATGACCGGTTAACCAGCATAAATACCGATGAATAAAGAATGTCATTATCATGATTCAGAAAAATTGTGAACTTATTGCATAAAGGAATTTCTAAATTTGCAATGATTAAAAAGTTTGTTATCAAAGTTTTATAACGTATGAGTACTAGAAAGCTGCAGACTCCAAGTAAGAACATACAGTCGGTGTCCACTGTCTCGCATGTTTTCTCTAAAGATACAATAAATTGAAGCGTTCGAACACAATCGGGAACTCATTGTTCTTCGGAATCCGTTCATGAAGGGCTACATTACATAGGTTAGATGAAATTATGTCACTTATTAATTTCATATTGGTGATCACACTAAACGCACATATTAATTGATGAGGCTATGCGTAATTAACTTAATTCTTCGCTGAATTCTTAAGATTTCCGCTTATAAAAAAGCGATTTGAATGCAATCATGGCATAATTTAACTGAGATCAGATAAGAAGGATTTTCGATACTAAAAATAGCATTGAGGCGAGAATGCTACTTAATTATACTTGTTATCGATTTGAGGCGAAAGTGTTAGATATGAGGCGAGAGTGCTATGAATGAGGCGAGAATGCTAATTACTATTACCACCATGAGGCGAGGGTGCTAAATGTGAGGCGAGAGTGTGCAATAATATATAATAAATCGTATATATTGCAAGAAAAATGAAAATCAATACAGTTCCGGTACACATTTCAGGAATGATTAAAATAGAAGAAAGATAGCATGTCATGTCGAAGAGTATGTCACAATCAGATGATCAACTAAAGGTGTCGTTCAAAATGGCGACTGTCCTTGGAAAAAATGAGTTCCTTCTTCGAGTAGTCAGACACAGTGGTTGCAAAAACCTGCCAGATGACAAAGACTTTAAGGGACACAGTTCATGTAAGGGATGTTGTGGGTTGCTTTCAATTTTCCGCAAAAGTCTCAGAGAGGCCTTCTCACGTCTTTCGTGTAAGTCCTCGAATAAGCCACAATGACAGGAAGAATCACCACAGATAATAAAATGTGCTCGTCTTTGCAACTTATCTAAAATATGCTTGTTTAGCGAAGAGAGGCCAATAAATACAGGCGAGCAGTACTCAAGCACAGAGCGAATTAAGCCATTGTATACTTGTATTAAATCAGCTCGACCGATAAAGGGCTTCAAGAACCGAAGAGCATATAAACGTCGTGAAGCCCATCTAATCACGTTCTCAGTTTGCTTGTTCCACTTCAGGTCACCGGTTAAATAAACACCAAGTATTTTTAGATCAGTTGCTTGGGATATCTCTGGTTTGACGGTAGGTTGGTAAGTCTTTGATTTGGGAACCCAAAGAACTTTGGACTTGCCGAAATTCAATTTCAGACCAACTTTCTCTACCAAGCCAAAATATTCTTGTGCTAATGAACATGGGGATCTGCACTGTCTTTGTAAATAGGAACAACCAGAGTACAGTCGTCAACGTACTTTATCAAGAATGTGGTTCGATAAAGTGGACTCACTTGACCAATGACGAGATTAAACAGAAAAGGTCCCATCAAAGACCCTTGAGGAATACCTGACACCACGCAGCTTTGCTTACTTAGAATGTTGTTCATTTTGACGTTCTGTTTTCGATTTTTCAGGTAACTCAAAATCCACTGAATGAAGGGGAGTGGAAAGTTCATTTCGATCAAGCTATGAATAATGACATCGTGACCCAGTTGGTCGAAAGTCTTGCTGAAATCATATGCTATGATCATAACTCCAGCAATGTTCACATCCTCCAGCAGACTGGTGGTGATGTCATGGATTGCTATGAGAGCAGAGGTTGTGGACGAAGCCGGGACATTACCAAACTGAAAATGGCCAAATGCGCTACGTAGACAGGATGACATGCCAGACTCCAAAATCAACTTTTCGCAACCTTTGGCTGGGGTTGGAAGTAAGGAAATTGGACGAAGCTGTTCGATTGAAACAGGATAAGACTCGGGGACCGGAGAGATAATACTTTGCTTCCAAAATGATGGGAATTCCTTTCGTATGATCGAGATGTTGATGATGTGACTTAACGGAGACGCAATGATGCTTGCAGCTCTCTTGTATAGCGAATTTGGAATCCCATCAATACCAGGCGCCTTACTTGTTTTGATACCACAGAGGGCTTAATATACATGAGATATGACATGATGAGACATGAGATGATGAGATATAAAAACCCTGTTTATCTCCTCAACTGCGTGATAGGCTGACGGAAATTTAAGCATCAGTGAATCAATAGCAGAAGAACGGAAATTTCTCGTGCCCTTATATTCATCAACCACTTGCCAGAGTTGCTTTGAGTTCTCTTTTGCATTTTGTGCCTATTTCATTTTTTCTTGAAAGATTATAGACTTTACTTTAGCACTAAGATGATGGTAAACACCAAAATTTCGCTGCCGATAAGCAAACCAACGTCGATTTATCAACGATTTGATTAAAGGAGTAATGAAGGGTTTGTCTTGTGCAGTCATGACCACTTTGGTAGACGGAATGGACTCACAGAAGTTGGAACGCAAGGCCATTGTCAGATAATTACACTTTTCATCCGTAGACAGTTCCATGTCGTAAAGTGGCAAGAAATTTACACTACTCATCCTTCTCAAAAAGTCATTGACGTGGGACTCACGCAGGTCGAAAACAGTACAAACCTTGGCATATGATGACTTCACTGATTCTTTAGGAATGCAAAGTATGGAATTATGATCTGAGTTTGCAATGGGCGGTCCTACAGAACATTGGTATTCATCTTTCAAAGTGGGAGATAAGACGACTAAATCCAGGATTGCAGAACCGCGGGTCGGCTCAGTCACAATATTCGAAATATCAAAACCGATTTCCAGGGATGTAATGTCAATTCTGTTGAAATCGCCAGTCACCATAATATCACACATAGGATGCTGCAACAAAAATGCATCGAGGTTGAAAGCAACATTCAATGTGTCTCTCTGCATGACGTTGTGCAGTAGAATTAGGCGGGATGTAAATACATACGAAACAGATGCTCAATTCGTGAAAGTAGAGCCAGATACTGTTGGAGTCACAAGGGTCACCAGACGTTGTAATCAAAATTGGTTTGAGATTAGTTTTTACCCGAACTACCACTCCGCCGCCTTGGCGACCATCATCTCTGTCATCCCGAAAAGTCAGGAAATCACTGATAGAGAAAGCACTATCCGGGTCCTCCGAAGTAAGCCAAGATTCTGTTGCGGCAAAAATATGGATCTCTTTTATGCCCATCAAGGCAGCTATGTCGTCCATCTTGTTAAAAGCTCTATTCAAATTCGTAGACATTAATCTTGGAAGCTTTCGATAAGGTAAAATCAATTTTGAAAATTCTTAATGAGTGATCGATGCTGTACTCTGCCTCTGTAGATGATGACATCTTCTCCCGCCTCTTTGCGTAGTGTAAGCTCTTCTCTAAGCACTTTTTCTTGTTTCTGCTGGCAAACTGTTAAGTCAGGCTTAATGAAAATTCTTTGCCTTTCATAATGCCTTAACCTTTTCGATCTTCTCAAAATGTCATTTCTTGATTCCAAGTCAGCAAGTCTCACTTACAACAACCTTGGGCCGTTTCTCGCTTCACTAATTCTAGTATAGGATGCAATTTGGAGATGGGAACATCAAGATAGCGCGCTACCATCTGCATTTCTGAAACGTCGTGCTGAAATCTTTCATCGACGCTCCCATTAGTTTTCTCGGGCAGGCCAAAAACAACCAAATTGGAGAGTCGGTTTTGTCTTTGTTCCATCTCTTGAAATAAGACATCAGGATCGTAAGGTTTACAATTGCTCAAATTGGACTTCAAATTGTCGATCTCTTGCCTCTGGTTTGTTTGTTCATCTTTTTTGTTATGTTTACCAAAACACATTTTTCTTCACCCACTTGTATATTTGCCAGAGACGATTTAGTGAAAAATAAAAATTTTTACAAGCCCGACGTTTCGAGTGACCACACTCTTCATCTGGGGAACGGCCGACCAACAAAAGAATGGCTTAAATATGCATCCGCGAACGAACGTTCATGTGACTCGCTCATGTTTGCGATTGATTTTTGGTTGAAGTCTTCTAATGTATTCTGCTTCGGACACTCTAGTTCTCAAAGGATTAAGCTGTTGATCAATGATTTCAATTCTAAACATATCAATAGTGGCATTGTTATATTCAGAATGGACAAAGCGAACATGATCAGATAGGGCACTTTTGTTGTCTTTATTCTTAATACTGTATTGATGTTCTTTAAAACGATTATTGAGCGGACGATTGGTAGAGCCAATGTAAAATTCACCGCAGATATTGCAAGTGAATTTATAGACGACGTGTTTAATGTAGCAATTGTTGATGTGGGGATTTGACTTACAAATATTGCAAGAACAATCATTGATGTTTTTATTGAAAGTATTCAAATTGTGTTTTAATTGTTTTCCAGGCTTAGGAATAATTTTAATTGGTATTCATTAGTAAGTTTTCTTAATTTTCGCAGGTTACTGTCATTAATAAAGTCGACATGGAAATTACATTGTTTTTGTTCTGTAGTATTAGTACGAATTCTCGTGTTCAAAAATGTTTTGTTTTTCAATTCAGAGTCGCAGTAATTATTATCTTTTAAATTGCGAATGGTAGAATTCATATGCTTCTGAAAAGCACTATTATTGGAACATCTATCCTTTATATATTCGAATGTATTATTCACAAAGTTGGTTTTCACAAACTGAGAGATCCAACTCCGTTTATCTAGCGTAATGCCAGAGTGAGTTGTCTTTTTAAAAACTTCAAATTCAATGGTATCGGACATCTATAGAGTTAAATCTAAAAAGTTAAGTTTTCCGTCTTTTGGAATTTCGATGGTAAATTGTATGTCAGAATGAATAGAATTAAAGACATTCAGTATATTTTCAAATATATTGGGATCATTTTCAAACGGACCGAGGATGATGTCATCCAAAGTAATGGGCAAAAGACCGTTCCAGGACACCATAAAATTCAAAAAATAGTATCTTTAAAAACGACATAAATTCATGAATTTGAACCCTTTTTCAGGTTTTTAAGACCTAAATTCATGAATTTAGTCCATTCAAAAAGTACCATTTTTTCAAAAAATGGTATTTTTAAAAACGACATAAATTCATGAATTTGAACCGCTTTTCAGGTTATGAAGACCTAAATTCATAAATTTGGGCGTTTTTAAAAATACCCAGTTTTTCAAATCTTTCAAAATCTCAAAATTTGAGAATTACAATTTTACACCCGCCCTTAAAATCATGACCGTTCCAGGACACCGAAAAAATCATAAAAGTTAAGAAACTCAAATGTGTGATTATGTCATTTTTCATTGCTTAAATCATGACCGTTCCAGGACACAACATCAAAAAATTGGTATTTGTAAAAACGTCTTTTAAATCCATTTTTCAGGTTATTAAAATATCAGATAACTAAAATGATGTGTCTAAAAATGTTTCTTTAAAAATGGAAGAAACCGCGGGGATGTATCCTTCAATGTCATATGAGCGTAGTTCTACTACCCCCTCCCTTCTAACTTCTAGGGGTCCCTTAAGAAATTTTTTTATTATAAAATGAGCAACATAAATCAGTTTTTAAAATTATATGGAACGCAAACAACCACAAATTTTGATCTAAAGAAAATTGCAAATCAATTAGGAATAAAGAATTTTCATCTTCTAATGAGAGACAAATTACAATTGATCAAAAATAAGCCAACAATAACTATAAATTTCATAACAAATCTTCACACAACAGATGAAAAAGAAGTACATTGGTCTGCAGGTATCTTTAATAAAAATCGAGATAATTACTATTTTGACTCTTATGGACTTCCACCTACAAATGAAGTCAAAAAATTACTTGGCAATGGAACTTATAATACATTTCAAATTCAAAAACCGGGAACTACTTACTGTGGTCAATTATGTGTTTATGTTTTATTTAAATTACAAAAAGGAGTACCATTTCTAGATATTATGTTAGAATTGAACGAACCGTAGGTTCTATGGCTACGCCTAACAAGGGAATTTCATTCCCGAAACGTTAGCTCCAATAATAATGATAATGATAATTAAAAATCACTTCGTTGTAATTCATTTTGATAAAATCGGCCTCTGATATTTTCATCATCTAAATCTTTGATTTCGTAAGTAATCGGATAAGTTTGGTTTATTTTACAAACTTCAAATATCTCTTTAGTCCAATAACCAACAAAGCCTTTTTCAAATTTATTCTTATACTTAAATATTCTAACTCTATCTCCAATTTTAAATTTCGGCTTAAGTTTCTGCAAATTCGGATTACTCTCATTCGAATAATTATTCTCGAATATTTTCTTTCGTATTTAATCAGGGTCGTCAGAAGCATTCTTTGGAGTTTCTTCAATACCAGAATGAATCTTATTGTTATACTCTTCTACAATTCCTGGTAATATCTTCAGCCATTTCTGATTTCCTCGCTCAGTAAATTTCTTGAAGATCTTACCTTTTAACGTCCGATTGGATCTTTCTATCACTACAGCCTTTCCAGCGTTTTCAGTTGAATAAACAGTTTCAAATAGTGGCTGAACGTTTCGGTTATAAAATTCCGAGCCTTTATCAACAAACAATTTCCTTGGCTTTCTATTAGTTTCTTTAAAGATTTCTTCAAACGCATATTTAACTGATAGACCACTTTTATTTTTTTAAAGGCTTTACCAGTAGTATATAGTGTGACATCCGGCGCGACGCTTCGCTTCGCTTTGCTTCGCTTCGCTTGCGCCGGATGTCACACTTTTGCGGGGTTTTTCAAAATTTTCAAAAAAATCAAAATTTCAAAAATTTAGGTAGACTTCAAATTTCACGTGGCCGAAGGCCGATGGGCGAAAATTTAAGTTGTCTCAAAATATCACGTAATCGAAAATTTAAGTTGTCTCAAAATATCACGTGGTCTAAGAGTTTTGAAAATTTAGGCAGACGAAAATTTAAGTTGTCTCAAAATATCACGTAGTCTCAATATACCAGAAGATTGTATTCAAAATATTTATTCAAAATATTTCTTTAAAAATGGAAGAAACCTCAGAAATGGAAGAAACCGCAAGACTATATCCTCCGTTATCTCAATTAAAAACAAGTGAAATGGATCTCAATTATTATTAAGATTAGAGCATTATGATAAATTCAGAAGACACAATTATTACTTAGACATTCTTCGTTATTGTATTCTCAACATTATTTAAAGTACTAATTGTGTGAACTAGAAGATCATTGTAACTCATAAGCTCAAAATTATTCAATGAACCCGTACACTGGCTGATAATTGAAGAGAGACAGAGATTGAAGAGAGAAAGAGATTTATTGTTCTAACGACGGAAAACATGTAACAGCTTTCCCCTAAAATTATGTTGAACAGCGCAATCATTTGTCATTTCAATTTACGCATCCGTAAAATTTTGACATTTCAATTTACGCGTGCGTAAAAGTTTTGACATTTCAATTTACCCCTACGTAAATTATTTTCAGAATCTGTTTTCAAAATCCATTTGTAAAGTCTGATTTCAAAATTCATTTAGCGTTTCTTCTCTTCGCTGTATTGATTAAAAGTACTTCCCATTGTGAAGACATGAATAGATTAAGCACATAAGAATGCATTGACAATAAAAGCAAATGACAATAAAATTATTCTTCTAAATTTAGAACGCATAGACGGCAACATGCGGGATAGTTGTTATGGCAATTTTAAACAATCATTTTAACGATGAAACATATTAACAAATGAAGTTCATTAAGAAAATGGAAATATGTAAAACAATATAGATTAGAATAATTATAATATAATCATTTCAAAATCGAATAAGTGGTAAGGAAAGTCATCATTATGGAACAGTTTTAAATCAATCCCCCTTTTCTGATTTCACTTCTTTGAAAGGGGACACTATCAGAAATTTATTCCATTTAAAATGAAAAACATAAATGATTTCTTGAAACAATACGGTAAACAAACAACTACTAATTTCGACCTAAAGAAAATTGCTAATCAATTGGGAATAAAGAATTTTTATGTCCTAATGAGAGACGAATTACAATTGATCAAAAAAAGCCAACTGTAAATTTCATAACAAATCTTCACACTTCAGACCAAAAAGGCGTGCATTGGTCAGCAGGTATCTTTAGTAAAAACGGAGATAATTATTATTTTGACCGCCCGGAGGCTGAGAACTATTGGTTCGACTCATACGCACTTCCACCTACGAATGAAGTAAGAGAAATACTTGGCAATGGAATTTATAATACATTTCAAATTCAAAAACAGGGAACAACTTATTGTGGTCAATTATGTCTTTATGTTTTATTTAAATTGCAAGAAGGAGTGCCATTTCTTGATATTATGTTAGAATTGAATAATAATAATGATAATTAAAAATCACTTCGTTGTAATTCATTTTGATAAAATCGGCCTCTGATATCTTCATCATCTAAATCTTTGATTTCGTAAGTAATCGGATAAGTTTGATTTATTTTACAAACTTCAAATATTTCTTTAGTCCAATAGCCAACGAAGCCTTTTTCAAATTTATTCTTATATTTAGATATTCTAACTCCATCTCCAATTTTAAATTTCGGCTTAAGTTTCTGCAAATTCGGATTACTCTCATGCGAATAATTATTTTCGAATATTTTCTTTCGTATTAAATCAGGGTCGTCAGAAGCATTCTTTGGGGTTTCTTCAATACCTGAATGAACTTTATTATTGTACTGCTCTACAATTCCTGCTAATATTTTCAACCATTTCTGATTTCCTTGCAGAGTAAATTTTTTGAATAATTTATTTTTTAACGTCCGATTGAATCTTTCCATCACTACGGCCTTACCTGAATTTTCAGTTGAATAAACTGAGCCTTGGCGATGACTTTCGTCGGTTTCAAATAGTGGCTGAACGTTTCGGTTATAAAATTCCGACCCTTTATCAACAAACAATTTCCTTGGCTTTCTCTTACTTTCTCTAAGGACTTCTTCAAACGATAATTAACTGATAGACCACTTTTGTTTTTAAAGGCTTTACCCAAGCGTATCGTGTATATAAATCTATAACGGTCAATGCGTATTTGTAGTCCCTTTCATTCGGCATATGAATAAGATCAGCACTCCAAATATCATCTTTATCAAATACTTTTACTTTCAATAAATATTTAGGCCTTCTGTATTCTTTATGAATTTCGGAGGCATAAGTTCGAGCGTTGCTCTCAGACAGTTTTGCTGTCGTTTCATTTAAACCCTGACCGAATAATATTTTAGCTTGTAAAGCTTTCTTAACAAACATTCTTTCAATTTTTTCTCTAAATGTAGGATTTTGAATACTATCTAATTCTTCTATCATCTTCTTATCAGCTGCATGTCGAGAACTTAGGTCATGATTTCGATAAGCTAAATCATGCCTGTAAGCTGCGGCATCTTTTCTATTTATTGGTTCTTCACCTGGTTTCGGATTATTATTCTCATCTAGTCTTATATCTAATCGAGTTCCTGGACCGGTATATGAATGACCAGGAAGATGTTTTTCTTTCGAATATTTACTCCAAATAAATCCGGGAAAGATTTCTAATGTTTTTTGTATGTCACCTCCAATATGCTGACAATTTGAGTTTTTATTTTTGTTTAATAGATAATTTAATAAATCTAAATTAGAAATTTTTAATTAAATTAAATTTTCGGAATTTGTAGAATTCATTTTAAAAGATAAAATAAATGTTTTACCGAATAGAACCTTGTTCAGAGGCTTTAGCCGATCGGACCAAAGGTCCTCAGGTTACTAACCAATCATAAACGTAAATATTAACGTAAATATTTTTCCTAAAAGTCAAATTTATTCCTAAAAAATGCCTATAATTTATAAACACAATCTTAAACAT
The DNA here is from genome assembly GCA_907163375.1 of Prostheceraeus crozeri. Taxonomy (NCBI): domain Eukaryota; kingdom Metazoa; phylum Platyhelminthes; order Polycladida; family Euryleptidae; genus Prostheceraeus; species Prostheceraeus crozeri. Next base: position 63,283 of record CAJQUW010007316.1, read on the forward strand.
TTTGCTTCAAATCAAAGAATTGCTCATGAACCACGTATGAATCCTGTTTATCATTATGATAATAGAGAAACAGTTCACACGGAAGGAGCTGGCATCTTTTCTGGTATTGGAAGTATCGTTAAGTTAATTAAAAATAATAAAGATTTGATTACATCTGCTGCAAAAGGAGCAGCTGCTATAGGTAGTGCAGCTAGTGCAATATCAAATGCTGTTAAGTCTCAAAACGAATTAAAACAACTAGAAGCTATTCGTAAACTTAGGAATGATTCTGAAAAACTAAAAAATTTAAAAAAACTTTCAGAGGAAACAAAAAACAAAATTGCTAACATAGCTGTGGGGGAAACCTTGAGAAGCGGAGCTCCGTCTGATAGTAAACATAAGAAGAAATCAGTAATGGGCAAAAGACCGTTCCAGGACACAATAAAATTCAAAAAAATAGTATCTTTAAAAACGACATAACTTCATGAATTTAGACCCTCTTTTAGGTTTTTAAGACCTAAATTCATGAATTTAGTCGTTTTTAAAGATACCGATTTTTCAAAAAAATGGTACTTTTTAAATGGTCTAAATTCATGAATTTTGGTCATTTTTCAGGTTAGTAATGTAGGATTTTGAATACTATCTAATTCTTCTATCATCTTCTTATCAGCTGCATGTCGAGAACTTAGATCATGATTTCGATAAGCTAAATCATGCCTGTAAGCTGCGGCATCTACTCTATTTATTGGTTCTTCACCTGCTTTTGGATTATCATTCTCATCTAGTCTTATATCTAATCGAGTTCCTGGACCGGTATATGAATGACCAGGAAGATGTTTTTCTTTCGAATATTTACTCCAAATAAATCCAGGAAAGTTTTCCAATGTTTTTTGTATGTCACCACCGTAGGTAGCAGCCAAACTTTGTTTGTCGTCGTTACCTTCATAAATTTTACAATTTGAGTTTTTATTTTTGTTTAATAGATAATTTAATAACTCTAAATTAGCAATTTTTAATTTAATTAAATTTTCGGAATTTGTAGAATTCATTTTTAAAGACAAAAAAATTTTTAAAGATAAAATAAATGTTTTACCTAATCGAACCTTGTTCAGAGGCTTTCGCCGATCGGACCAAAGGTCCTGAGGTTATTACCGAATCATACTAGGACTTAGATATATTCCAGAACCATCTTTAGTTTCTTTAATTTCAATTAAATCATCAACATTGTGGAGAATATTTTTAAAAACTCGTTTTCCTTCACCAACTAATTTTAATTTACTAATAAAATTATCTACTATTCCGTCACCCCTAGCAACTTTCTCTAACTCTCTATTATGACGTTTTTGTTCTTCTAATGCTGCCTTCTCTGATTTATTTTTATTTACTGCTTGGACAATACCAGCTGTCCCACCTGCAACACTTCCTGTAGCTGCTATACCACCTATTATTAGAGGAATTAATGGGAGAATCCCGCCATTCTTTTCTTCTTGTAATTGAATATCCTCTATCACTGGTTTACTTATGTAATACTTTTATTTGTTAATCGTAATAGTTTTAGGGGTATTTTTGTCAACAATATTACGTAATTTTAATTCAACAGTTTTATTATTATTACTTTTCGCTTGCGACATTTTTAATAAAAAAATTTGAAGTTATCAAAAATTTTAATCTATTCTAGTTATGAATAAATTTTAAATCAGGAAATTTTAATCTATTCTAGTTAGAAAAAAAATTTTATTACTAATTACTAAAAAAAATTTAAGTTAACAATAATTTTAATTAACGTATCCTTGCCATCTTTCCATTAAGAATTTCAATAGAATATTTTACATCTTCTAGCAATAAACCATAAGCCATCAATGAAGTTGTGGAATCTTTCTTTTCAATATTAATTGTTACATCACAACCAGTCTTGATAATATCTTCAGATTGTGCACTTAAATCGAAACAGAAAACAGGATATAAATCTCTCCAATCTCCAGGAGTTAATTGTGGTTCAACTCCAAATTCTATACAAAGATTTCTATAAGCATCATATCCTTCCATAAATTGATTATTGGTATCATTGAATCTTAATGGATCAATTGGATAACGGGTTTGATTTAATGAAACTTGTAAACTTCGAATTGTATTAATATGAAAAAGATTGTTGTTCTTATCAAAACTTGGAGAATTATTTCTTTGAAATGTTAGTAATAAATATTTTGGAGTATTCGCAGTTCTAGTAAAATGCCAGTTAAATCTTTGTTCGGAAAAAGTTACTGAACTAGCAGTACGCTTTAGAAAATTTACTGGAATTGGTTTGTTAGTATTTAATCTTTTTGCAATAGCTGTTTCAACCTCTAAAGTAGGAGTAATATGCTTAATCCACCATTCAAGTCTATCAATTTCTAAATATGCTTTTTCTCCAGTCTTACCAAAAAAGATTAATTCATTATTTGCTGTACGATGAATTATTAATTTAAATTTTAATTGATATGATATTTTATCATAATCTAAATAACCGAATAATGGAGACAATGACCAATTAACTGTCTGTTTACTTTTCTTGTTAAATTCACGTCTTTCTTTATATGCTTCATTATTTGTTTTATTTAAATGTTTTGCAATATTTTCTACATCTTTCTCAATTCCTGCGACATCTGTTCCAGCATGAGTTATATCATCAACAATTATACCATCATTAGTATCAGGAAACCAACCTTCGATTTCATACTTTTTATTATTTTCACCAATTGTTACAAATCTAAGCATTGTATCAATTACACCTGGAGAATCACTTATTGTTTCTATATTTTGAGTTGCAACATCTAAACGCATTTGTGTAAATAATCTTGGAAAAAAATTATTCTCTAGTGCAATATTATCGTTTTCTGGTAATGGTGTTGTAAAATTGGCATCACTATACAAAGAATATTCACAGTGTAAAAATGATTCAGGTAGATATATATAACTCTGCTGATTATCAACTTCAAAAATTAAATCACCTCCAGTATTCACTCTACTGGAAGATCCGGGATTCATAGCAATTCTTATATAGTCATTCTTTTTTTGATTGCAACTGACGAAGGTAAAAAATAATTTCACCTTTTTGTTTTTCTCACACACAGAAAAAATTCTGCTAAAATAAATTTACTAAAACAATTTTACTAAAACAATTTTGCTAAGAAAATTTTGCTAAAAAAATTTTACTAAAAAAAATTTTACTAAAAAACATAATTTTAGAATTTTGCTAGACCAGCTCCGCTACAGCTTTGCTGGTTAGACCGAAGGTTGCTGTTAACACCATTACCTCTTATTTCTTCAATTGAACGTTTTATGGCTACGCCTGATTTCTTCTTATGTTTACTATCAGACGGAGCTCCGCTCCTCAAGGTTTCCCCCATAGCTATGTTAGCAATTTTATTTTTTGTTTCCTCTGAAAGTTTTTTTAAATTTTTTAGTTCTTCGGAATCATTCCTAAGTTTACGAATAGCTTCTAGTTGTTTTAATTCGTTTTGAGACTTGACAGCATTTGATATTGCACTAGCTGTACTACCTATAGCAGCTGCTCCTTTTGCAGCAGATGTGATCAAATCTTTATTATTTTTAATTAAGTTAACGATACTTCCAATAACAGAAAATATACCATCCCCTTCTTTTTGAACGGCACCTGCGGTGCCTAGGAACTTTTGTGTTCCGATTGTTTCTACACTGTCATAATGATAAACAGGATTCATACGTGGTTCATGAGCAATTCTTTGATTTGAAGCAAAATGTTTAAGATTGTGTTTATAAATTATAGGCATTTTTTAGGATTAAATTTGACTTTTAGGAAAAATATTTACGTTAATATTTGCGCTAAGATTTACGTTTATGATAAGGTAATAACCTCAGGACCTTTGGTCCGATCAAGATTTGCGTTTGTGAATGGACAACAACTTCGAGATAACTTTATTAATTGATTGTTGCACTTTATCTATTGCGTCAAGCAGCGTGTGATGTACTTTAATTTCTTTTCTATTAACTTGCATTTTCTGCTGATTCATCTTCAAAGCCGTTTTAAGAGCATTTAACTTAATTTTAAGAACATCTAATTGTCTTTTAACAGAATCTAACTGTTCTTTATTTTCTTTAGAGTTTTCTTGTAAATTTTTCTTTAATTCATTTTCTAAATTGATTTTAAGAGTTTTCATTTTATCAACTCTTTGATTAAGTGAGTTTAGTTCATTTATTATTCTATTCATCTTTTTCATTTGTTGAGTAATTTTAGAACTTAATTCATTAACACTTTTTTGGAATGTAGTTTGTAACTGCTTTAAATTTTTTTTAATTCTTTCAGAAAGTTTTTCTATTTCATCTTCTAATTGTTCTTTTAACATTTTTATCTGATGTTTATTTTTAATGACTGCGGATTTTAAATTTATAGAAAGTAATATTAAAATTTTTGATTGTTCAGAAATCTTTTTAAAAAGTTTTGCTTTATCTGCTTCTAGCTCTCTATCTTTTTTATCAAGTTTTAATAATTTTTCGTTTAATGATTTGTCATTAAGTTTTAGCAACTTTAATTCATTCATCAGTGGAACCAAAACATCGTTTATATATTATTCTTTTAAGTCATTGATTTGTGTATCAACATATTGTTTATTTGTTAACTCTGTATTTTGTTGCGGAAGAATTGAAAGATGCAATGGACCAGATAAAACGTCTCCAGTTTTCATGATGTAATTTTCTATCTCTATTTTTAATTCACGATTATTCGGGATATATGCACCTCCACCAACATTTGGTAACATCATTTTTTAACAATAAAAAAATAAATTTTTTTCTAATAAAAATAAAAAAATAAATTTTTT
>CAJQUW010007317.1:0-20000 GCA_907163375.1 Prostheceraeus crozeri
TGAGAATAATTCCTCCTGACCAAATAAATCCGCGATTGAATGACCAGAGGTAAAGAATAATGTAATCAAATACTGTGCATAAGTGACCATTTCCTCCCAAATATCCAATTCCGAGTTAAGCTCGATTCCTAATCCCGATGCAGGCTAGCCTACCTCGCAATGCTCATCCTCAAATTGGTCATCACTTTCAAATTTTTGTTATCCTTGCAAATGAGAAGCTCAAATTAAGTCTCACCTTTATTCACGAACCTCGTCAATAGATTATAGAAAACGTAGCGTTTGTCGATTTATTGAAGTGTGAAGAGTTGGGCCTATCTATCGTGTATGGATTCTTTATAGTTTTGTCTTAACCAATTTGTCCTTACTTTAGAACGGAATACAGCTAATGCAGATAAATTCTCGTAAATTCTCAAAACACCTCAAATATTTCTTTCTTATCCTCATCAAACAAACCAACACCAACACACCCATTTCCAAAAAAATAAAAACACAACTTCTCTTTCTACAACAAAAAAACCTTCTCAAACACAACAACTCAAAAAATAAAACCTTCTCAAAATCTTCTCAATATAACAACAAATAAACAAAACCTCAAAACAACAACACCTTCACCGAAACAAAACAAAATTTTCCTCAACAAAAATATCTCACAACACCAATTCTTCTCAATCATTACTCAATACTCAAAAATTTCTCAACAACAAAACAAAATCCAAAAAATTCTCAAATCAAAAATCTTTCTCTTTCTAACTCAAATCAAATCCCCCTTTCTCTCAAAATAATCTCAAAATCTCAAAAAAACAACTCTCATTTCTCAAAAAAAAAGAAAAAATTTCTCACCAACTTCGGCAAGAACAAAATTTTCAAAAAACTCAACAAAAAGAATAAAGAATTCTCTTTCTTCCCAATAAACGAAAATCTTCTTTCTCAAAAATTCTTCTCAAAAAAACAACAAACAACATTCTCAACAACAAACATTCTTTCTCAATTCTCAAAAAAATCAATTCTCAAAAAACAATATCTCAAAAAAAATAAATTTCTCTAAAAAAGCGGAAAAACTCTAAACCAAAAAAACAAAGCATTTCTCAAAATTTCTCATTCTCAAACTACTCAATTTCTCAAAAACCAAACAAAATCTCAAACAAGACAAACTCCTCCATTCTCAAACAAAAAATCCCCGGGATTGACAGTCCCGGGCAAGGCTACAATCCCCGGACTGGAATCCCTAACTGTGACAGTAATATCATATAACATTGAGATATCATATTAATTTATATAATATTACATATTGGGGTCTACATTTTATAAAAAACGGTCACAAGGTTATACACACAAACGCAGTAAAAAATGTTGGACTTCCGCCGAGCCGATGCTGCTAGCTTCCCAATGATGTTTCGGAACGCATGAGCAGTGCCCGCGCATCAGCGAGTTGGAGTGTAATGCTCATGCGTCCAAAAACATCATGCTTCCTGTCGCATCTTGATGTCAAGAAATAGGCTTGAAAATCTTTCTTTGCAATCTTTCTCAAGTGTCCGTAAACAGCGACTACTAGGGGAATGAACCTCCATTTGAAGCAAATGCATTTTGGGAGATTCACAAAGAAAATTTTCTTCCCATTCGTCTTTGTTATATATCAATTTACAAAAACCTACATCTTAAATCTTTGTTCTTATATGAATAAAATTCTCGGTAATAAAATGTTACCTCTAAGAATTTCAAAAATAGGTTTTGAGGCCATGATTTGATGATTCAGAGCGCACATGCAACGATACTCAACTATCAACTCCCAAAAATGAAAAAATAAATGAACTTGTTTTTAAATCATATGGGGTTGCCACCGCCAGCGAAGAAAAAAAGGACGCAGGATGTCAGTCGTCCTTTTTTAAGAAGGATGCCTATAAAATGTTTGCCGAATGTAATTTTCGGTTTAGGCAGAACAATTGAAATTACGTTATTCGCCGGCAGATGCCCGGTGGAATTTCTCGAATCCAAGCAAGATTCCAATCAGTCACCTCGAGAAGATGGTAAGATGTCGATACTGTGATCCAAAAACAACAAAGCATATTTGACCCTATATACCGCAAAACCTGTAATATGCCACCACTGTAATGAGGCATCAGAAAAATATACCGCCACCTCCTATATTTCGGCAGCTTAAATAGTGAGTACCAAGATATTTGTTTGTGTAAGACCTGCCTGGTATGTGATGTGTTATTGGCACTTCATTGATTTTGTGTCTTTTGAATGTGTCTTTGACATCTTCATTATCAACAACTGTTTTAAATTGATCATTAAGCAGCTGTAATCCTGATTTGTATTGCTGGTCATCTTCGCTGCTTTGTAGGTGGTAGGCATCTAGTGTGGGCAATGTGCTGGATATATCTAATAGACCATGATTACTAGTACACGGGTGAACTAAGCCTAAATGTTTGTTGTCAATAATATCTGTATCAATTTATGAAATATCGACCACATGTGCATGGAATATTTGTATCAAACATTTTGTGAATATTAGTCGAGTGGGTATTAAGCACCATTTTAAGTTTCAATCGTAAGGCAGTAAGCCGCAACTGATCATCTGCAATTTACTGAAATTTCACAATATGTACAATGTATTCAGACAAGCACTTAGCGATCTTAGAGTTTTATAGATTGAACATACACGCATATGCAAGTTTTATTGAAGCGACATTTCTTAATACTTTTAGAATCGGAGAAGCTGAAAAATAGAGCGCCACTATCAAATAGAATACCTCTATAATAGAACGCCACCCAAGAGAGAGGGGGTCAAAAAAAGACCACTATGGGGTCTAGTACAAGTTTTATGGATTTTTTCTTGGGTCATAAGATACAAGCCAAAACTCGGTTCACAGGTTAAGTGATAATATTTTTTTATGATGGTAATTTTTTCATTGCAAGATGACCAAGCATATGCAATAAGAAGGTCAATGATCTTCAATTTGTCCTCAAATAAGTCCTTCATTGTGAAAATGAATGAATAAATACAGTGCAACCAATTTACTTCAAACTGTTTTATTCATTTAAGATGCAGCTCAGAAGAAGGATTGTTAGAAATGGGCAGGGAAAATATGAAGTTAGCGGTCTAAGAGCTTGACCGTTCACAGAGGAAAAAGAGCAATTTAAGGTAGTCTAAATATATTAGGGTATTAGAATGAACAGCTCGAATATCTTGTGATTAATGAATTTTAATACATAAATCTGAACCGCTCTCGTCCGCTTGTGTTCTTTTTGACCCGATGCAAATGCTACCAAGTGCATGGATGTGGAATGTTTTGTTTGATAGCACAATGCGTCGATGACTTTTCCTGAATTAGTAGGAAGATGTGGTGTGATGAGCTTCATTTCATTTTGATCTGTAGTTTTCTGTCAAATTTCAGTTTTATACTTAAGTACGGTAGGTGTCGATTTGACCCGAGATGTAAAGCATGCCTCCGGTATATCACTTTAATTTCCTACTGAATTTTCACGCGTTCACACATTGGAAATGATTTCAAACGTTCTATGACATACCAGATTGCTTTTTTGTTATCAACTACAAGAGGAGTAGAGACCTGGATACACCAATTATCAGAAAATATCTTAGAAAACATGATATGGCTTTTGTGAAGGTGAAGTGACATGGATTGATCGGATAAGTTTATACTATAGACTGAGTAAACAATCCTTCCGGTGATGTAGAAAGTTATACAGCAATTGTTCCGGAGGTAATTTGGTGCTGACTCTTTACAAGTCTACTTTTTAGTTCAAACTGCTGTTTTTTCGGCCTATCACTGCTTACTAATCTTCCAAGTAGACCAATTCTGTGAAAATTGAAATTCCAATAATGTAATAAATGTTCCATAATGCGGTAATCGCCGCTTATCCAGCAGCTCAATCTGTTGAAATCAAATGAAATGTTCAAATATAGACCAAACAATCTCTGACAACTCTCATTGGCTCGCTCAGAACTGCTGATCTTTTCCAGAGGAAGAAGGATAACCGGATATAATTATTCTGCAATCGCACAAAATGTGAGATCAACGTCATAGATAAGATGTACGATTAGCTGAAGTAAAAGAAAGGGGTAGACATTCGCCTCAATAACACGATGAAGATTAGAGATATTAAACAAATAACCGAATTATCATTGATGGAAAAGTTAACCAAACTCATCTCAATAAACTAATTGAATCTTCTTCAAAGTATCAGCTATATTATGCTAAACCATCATCTAAAGCCGATGCAACACAATTAATTTGAACGCAAATCGAATTTAATTGCGACGAAACAATTAGTACTCAGATATCAAAATTGATAAAAGCAGGCGTACGAGGATATGGGAGTGTCTGTATTTGTGTCATGTCATGTGTTCAGATTGTCAAATGTCGCACACACAATTTCGATTTGCAAGAAATTGAGAGGATATTATCTCATGTTGCTGAAGCAACACTTTTGTGGGTTCTTATGGCATCAACCACTCGTTAAGTAGAAATTTACAGAAATCATAGGGTTTATTCCTGGAAATTCAATGAAATTGCATCAGTTATATGCTATATTCAGACCTCAGACTGCTCCATAGAAATTGCGGCCTTGCAGTGAACTACGTAAACAAAAATTGGAGAAAGCATTTCGGGTCAAATAGACACCAAACGACCTTTTACTGATTTTCGAGCAACCGCACGTGCATGATCTGGAAACAGATTAACAGAATGCGTGGTATCTCCAATGAATATCTAAAACGCCTCTCACAGTAATCACATGATGATGTGCAGAATGCTAGTAACTTCAGCCTGTAAAGAAGATAATTTAAACTAAACTTTCAATTGCTGCTATTTATACCAAGTTCATTCAAACCTCATCATTATCATAATTTCACACTCATGTTATTCATTGATATATGCGAAATTCGTAGAGTTGTTCTTAATGAGATTGCATCAGTCATCGGATCATTTAATTGCAAATTTATTTATAGTTTCGTGATACTATCATAACGGTTATTTGTAAAAGTCACAAGGTCAGTGTCTTTCTATCTCTAACGACACCGACACCGGAAAAAAGTGGACGACATCGCGATACCGACACCGCAAGCCTTTTAAAAGATAAACTTTCAAGTGTGCTGTAATAAGTGAAGTAATGATTGAGTGGTGTTTGCCATTTTTTTAAAAAAAACAAATACGATAACATTTGCGTATTTCGCTTCCATATTAGTTTATACCCTTTAATTGTGGTGAGTTAGGAGGGAAATAAATAGTGGGTATGTTGGGCAGAATGATGTTAAGTTTCGTCTATTTGCACTACATTTGCGGAAATATGCAAATCTACGTCAGCTTTACCTTCATAAATATTTGAAATACTCTCAGATAAATTAGCACGTGTCATATTAGCGCCATCGAAGTGAATGCACTCAATTTTATCTAACTGTGTAGCAGGTCATTAATAACAGCAGATAAGCACTTGAATATGGAGTGACAGTCATGAGAAAACGAGTTGGTTATCGCGAAATCAATGAAATTGAAATATTGATAGAGTTCTTCAGCTGTATTCATCATTGAAGTAAACAAATTCGATTCATTGGCGACAAGTTTGTAAATGCAAGTAATTAGAATTGCATTAAATTTGATCAACAGCAAGATTGTGCACGTATTTTAGTTTGGTAGTATTATCTGAAATTTACAGTTTCCCCTTCCAGTTCATCTTGCAGTCGATAAGTTTTTGGGAACCGGAGCCATCCGGTACAGGGCGCGTTCACAGGTGGCGGATAGCGGAATGGCTTCAGACATGGAGGTTTGCTGCGAATATGTTCAAACTAATAAAGAGCCGCGGACCAAAAGCGGCAAGTTCGACAGTGGATAGGAGCCAACAGGGGAACCTGCTGGGTAATTTAAAAATCTTACAACCCTTTGACGAACCCGTGAAAACAGAAAATGCGTGGTAGGGACAGCAACGAGTACAAAAGCATAAACGAACAAATCAGGAAAGAATGGATCAGAGAACAATGTAAGATTGTCGAAACCCATGCTTCGAAAGTAGTAAGCAAGTGACAAACACTCGACCGGCGCCCCCCCCCTCTGGAACGGCAGAGTGTCGTGGTCGGCCGCCGTGGTGCTTCGGGTCTGAGTCCCCCCCCCTCTGGAACGACAGAGTCTGTCGTGGTGTGCCGGCCAGGTGGGTTCACAACATGTTCGCTGACTCCCCCCCCCCTCTGCAACGACAGAGTGTGAGACTCGGGTGTGTTGGTTCTCGTATGGGTTGACGTGACCGACCGCCTAGGTTGACGTGGCCGACCGCCTAGGTTGACGTGGGCGACCGTCTAGGTTGACGTGGGCGACCGTCTTAGGTTGTCGTGGATGGTGAAATGGCTGCCAGATTCGGATTCAGCGTAAAATTCTGCATCGGTAGGGTGAGTTTCAAGGCAATTGGCGAGAAAAAATTTTCTTCAAAATTTTAACAGAGTTAGAATTTGGGACGTTTTGGTGTGTAGCGCCCAAACGAAGCATCGGATGAGAAAACGGAGGCCAGATTCGGAATCTACGTGAAATTTTGGGTTAGGAAGGATGTTTCCAGCGAAATCGGAGAGAAAAAATTTTCGGCTGACGTCCCCCCCCCCCTCTGGACAGCTTGCTTCGATTTTGGCTTCTAGTGGACGGATTTTGTCGTGCGATAGCTCGTTTGAAAGCTAAGAGTGAGACAAATTCAGTGAAAGAATCGGCTTGTTCATATCTGTCTTCGTTTAGATGTGAGACGCCATTTAAGATTTTGGGACATTGGTGAAAAACGACAGAGTTAGAATTTGGGACGTTTTGGGCTGTAGCTTCAAAACGAAGCATCGGATTGGAAAACGGATTTCAGATTTGGAATCAGCGTGAAATTCTTTATCTGTATGGTGATTTTCAAGTCAATCGGAGAGAAAAAATTTTCAACATTTTTCGAAAAAACGACAGAGTTAGAATTTGGGATGTTTTGGTGTGTAGCGCCCAAACGAAGCATCGGATGAGAAAACGGAGGCCAGATTCGGAATCTACGTGAAATTTTGGGTTAGGAAGGATGTTTCCAGCGAAATCGGAGAGAAAAAATTTTCGGCTGACGTCCCCCCCCCCTCTGGACAGCTTGCTTCGATTTTGGCTTCTAGTGGACGGATTTTGTCGTGCGATAGCTCGTTTGAAAGCTAAGAGTGAGACAAATTCAGTGAAAGAATCGGCTTGTTCCTATCTGTCTTCGTTTAGATGTGAGACGCCATTTAAGATTTTGGGACATTGGTGAAAAACGACAGAGTTAGAATTTGGGACGTTTTGGGCTGTAGCTTCAAAACGAAGCATCGGATTGGAAAACGGATTTCAGATTTGGAATCAGCGTGAAATTCTTTATCTGTATAGTGAGTTTCAAGTCAATCGGAGAGAAAAAATTTTCAACATTTTTCGAAAAAACGACAGAGTTAGAATTTGGGATGTTTTGGTGTGTAGCGCCCAAACGAAGCATCGGATGAGAAAACGGAGGCCAGATTCGGAATCTACGTGAAATTTTGGGTTAGGAAGGATGTTTCCAGCGAAATCGGAGAGAAAAAATTTTCGGCTGACGTCCCCCCCCCTCTGGACAGCTTGCTTCGATTTTGGCTTCCAGTGGACGGATTTTGTCGTGCGATAGCTCGTTTGAAAGCTAAGAGTGAGACAAATTCAGTGAAACAATCGGCTTGTTCCTATCTGTCTTCGTTCAAAAGTTAGAGCGGTTACAAGATTTTAGGTCGGAGCTCGCTCACCTGAAAAAATCCTAAGTGTCAGAGTGGCTTTGTATGGGTAAAAATTTGAAAATTTTCCAAAGTGTGGAATTTCGACCTGGGACCGTCACCAAAACATTTTTCATCAAATTTTGAAATTTCACTGACGTCCCCCCCCCCTCTGGACAGCTTGCTTCGATTTTGGCTTCCAGTGGACGGATTTTGTCGTGCGATAGCTCGTTTGAAAGCTAAGAGTGAGACAAATTCAGTGAAACAATCGCCTTGTTCCTATCTGTCTTCATTCAAAAGTTAGAGCGGTTACAAGATTTTAGGTCGGAGCTCGCTCACCTGAAAAAATCCTAAGTGTCAGAGTGGCTTTGTATGGGTAAAAATTTGAAAATTTTCCAAAGTGTGGAATTTCGACCTGGGACCGTCACCAAAACATTTTTCATCAAATTTTGAAATTTCACTGACGTCCCCCCCCCTCTGGACAGCTTGCTTCGATTTTGGTTTCCAGTGGACGGATTTTGTCGTGCGATAGCTCGTTTGAAAGCTAAGAGTGAGACAAATTCAGTGAAACAATCGCCTTGTTCCTATCTGTCTTCATTCAAAAGTTAGAGCGGTTACAAGATTTTGGTCGGAGCTCGCTCACCTGAAAAAATCCTAAGTGTCAGAGTGGCTTTGTATGGGTAAAAATTTGAAAATTTTCCAAAGTGTGGAATTTCGACCTGGGACCGTCACCAAAACATTTTTCATCAAATTTTGAAATTTCACTGACGTCCCCCCCCCTCTGGACAGCTTGCTTCGATTTTGGCTTCCAGTGGACGGATTTTGTCGTGCGATAGCTCGTTTGAAAGCTAAGAGTGAGACAAATTCAGTGAAACAATCGGCTTGTTCCTATCTGTCTTCGTTCAAAAGTTAGAGCGGTTACAAGATTTTAGGTCGGAGCTCGCTCACCTGAAAAAATCCTAAGTGTCAGAGTGGCTTTGTATGGGTAAAAATTTGAAAATTTTCCAAAGTGTGGAATTTCGACCTGGGACCGTCACCAAAACATTTTTCATCAAATTTTGAAATTTCACTGACGTCCCCCCCCCTCTTATCGATTGCATATTCACAGGGTATATAAGAACGGGATCGGGAGAGGAATTTCACTAAGTTGAGAAACTGACTACAGGTAAGTCGTTTCTCTTGAGGTCCGATATCGGACTTCTGACTTTACATTGCTGATATCAGCTAAGGTGTCAGACTTATAGGTTAGTCAGTATAGCATGACTGACCATTTGATGATAGTAGGCCGAAATCTTCAAACGGCTATAACTTTGCTTCTACAAGTCCTTTAGACTTGATTCAAAAAACATTCGACAGCGTTTGCTATGCTGAAGGTGACAGACTACTTATAAACGTTTTATGAGTAGTACTAAAATACTGAAAAATTTAAATTCATATTTAATGATAATAATTAAAGTTTTTGAATAAAAAGCAGTCGTTTATGAGTCTCTGTGACTTGGGTCGTTTCCTCTTGTAAATAACTCCACCGGTTTTCATGTCAAAACTGGGGCCCGGATACCAACACAGTGATATGACGCACGCTCTGTCCGATCGAGGTTGGATTTGTGGGTCGAGGCCTTGGAGCTGGGATAAGATCCCCTCTGAGTAATGCCTGTAACGGATTCAAGAGCTTAACACCCAAACGGTTGCTGACTTGCTATCAAATGTTTGGTGACTTAGTCTTTCAATACATATCAGCAAGTAGTATCCTATAAACACTTGCTATCAAATTTTACTCTATCTTTACAGAATTATCATGACGAAAGCGAGTAACGCCAAGATGCTAGTGGGGAAGTGCAGTTGTGGCAAGATTGCTAGAGGTAGCGAACTCAAGAAACATTTGAAAGAAAAAGAGGGGACGATGGGCCATGAGAGGAAAGTGATGTTGAGGTTGTGTGTGTCTTGTCAGAAATGTGTGATGGGGGATGAGAAGGAATTTATGAAGGCGCATTTGCAGTGTGAGAGTGGGAACATCGGAGAGAAGGGGTTCAAGGCATGGTTTGAGGGAGAGTTGTTGGAGAGGGAAGAGGTGACAAAGGCGGTGGCAGCGATACAGGACGTGATTGGGGAGAAAGTGGTGAGGAATGCGAGTGAGGGGAGTTCGAGTGATGGGAGTTCGAATGAGGAAGTTGAGTTGAGAGCGAATATGAAGAAGAAGGATGATGTTGATTTGGATGCGGTGATGGAAGATTTGTTTGGGGACATAGCGGATTTGAAGGAAGAGTGGGAGGGGGAGGAAGTGGCTAAGCCGATGGCAGCGTCATCGCCACGGCAGCAAGAGGCGTATGACACGGAGGTATTTGTGAGAATGAAGGATCGTGTGATGGCTTTGGAAAGTAATAATAGAAAAGTTTTGAAGGAGAATGAAGAGCTGAAGGTGAAGGTTGAGGGGTATAGGGCAACAAGGGAAGAGTTGGAGAGCTTGAGAAAGAAGGAGAAGGAATGGATGGCGGAAAGGAGCGAGTTGATGAGGAAGGCAGGTTTGGTGGAGAGTTTGCAGGCGAGTGTGTCGAGGAAGGATGAAAAAATGGAGCGGATGCGAAGCGTGGTGAAGGAGACGGAGGAGGTGAAGGTTATTAATAAGAGGTTGACGGGTGAAGTGGAGCGACTGCATGAGCGTTTGAAGTGTCGAAAAAGGAGAGTGTATGAAGTCCATCTTCCCCTCTTTGAGAACAATGTGTGCGACGCCCCAACCATCACGGATGATCCCAACGTAACACAGCAGTGTTATGAGGGCGACGGAGTCCGATGTCTCCACATGAGTATGGACGTTACCGGCCAGCTTGAAGACTTCGTCGTCCGAAAAGTTCGGAAGAAAGTTCCCAGTAAGCTTCCTCAACATGATCATTTTTGTAGCTCATCTAATCTCCTATTCTTTTTCTTTCAGAGTTTTTGCAGAAGTGAGAGGAGTGTCGGTGGACGGAGAACGACCCATGGGCTCTTTTAAGGGCCAACCTTCTAATGCAGCTAAAGCGGTCCCAAGCCCGCCACATATCCTCGGATATGGAATGCAGAGGGGAAGAAAAATAATGAATGGAATGAAATGGGAGGACACTCACGCGCCACACGCAACATAACACACTTCTCTCTTCCGTAGTCTAACAAGCTCTTTACACATGGATCGCAGTCGATTGCTATCCCTGTATCAGAAGTGTAAGCTATCTTAATTTTATTTGATACTATTTCATCTATCATCATCGTCCATATGAAATGTTTTAAGATTTACAAGTTAGACTAAGCGTGCTACTATTTCCAAATGAAAATGTATACATGGTTAAATCATCCACTTAACCCATCCGTAGTCTAACAAGCTCTTTACACATGGATCGCAGTCGATTGCTATCCCTGTATCAGAAGTGTAAGCTATCTTAATTTTATTTGACACTATTTCATCTATCATCATCGTCCATATGAAATGTTTTAAGATTTACAAGTTAGACTAAGCGTGCTACTATTTCCAAATGAAAATGTATACATGGTTAAATCATCCACTTAACCCCATCCGTAGTCTAACAAGCTCTTTACACATGGATCGCAGTCGATTGCTATCCCTGTATCAGAAGTGTAAGCTATCTTAATTTTATTTGACACTATTTCATCTATCATCATCGTCCATATGAAATGTTTTAAGATTTACAAGTTAGACTAAGCGTGCTACTATTTCCAAATGAAAATGTATACATGGTTAAATCATCCACTTAACCCCATCCGTAGTCTAACAAGCTCTTTACACATGGATCGCAGTCGATTGCTATCCCTGTATCAGAAGTGTAAGCTATCTTAATTTTATTTGACACTATTTCATCTATCATCATCGTCCATATGAAATGTTATAAGATTTGCAAGTTAAACTAAGCGTGCTACTATTTCCAAATGAAAAAGTATACATGGTTAAATTATTCACTGAAGCCCCATTCAAGTACGTCAGTATGAAAGCAAAGATAATACGAAATAAAAATTTATTATGGCATGTATTTTAAAAGGTCTTCATCGTCAATATCGTCCCAGAGTCTGACTTCACATAGATCACAAAAACAGTTGAGCTGCTTTAATCGTTCTTCTGCAGCGTCCCTCACGTTGTCAATGTACGCCCACTCCGCCACGGTTCGCGGTTGGGAGTTAGGGGTGTACCACTCCCATATTTGATGCAACTGCGACTTGCTGGTCATCTCCATCACATCGTCAGTATCGTACTGGAGATACTTCCACCTCACGCCTGTTAAGTCGGGACACTCCTTCTCACATACACTCTCCTCTTCCTCATCCGCTGGTAATGATAACTTCCTGATATTGTCCAGTTGGTACACCTTCTCCACCTTCGCCTTTCTTGGTGCATTTGGTGTAACGAGCACCTTTGCTGATGTGCATGGAGAGGAGAACTCCAATGCGGTATTTGGTGTTGTTGGAGGACTTGTCATGTTGTCTTTGAAATGCTGACTTTGAAATGTTTTCTAATTCTTAAGTATCAACAAGCAACCAATCAGAATGAACAGCCAATGAATGATGAGCATGAAAGGATATAAGCAAAGTGACATCCGTGTCATTTCACTCTGTCTTTGAGACGTATAAGTGAAGTATTCTCTAGCGAATTCTGCTATTATTTGAGGTGTACAAGTGAATTCCAAATTTGAGACATATTAATTGAGTGAAGTCTCTATCTTATTGAAGCATCAACCTTAAACATAATTTCGTTCAAATGGTAAGTTGAAAATTTCCTCTCTCATCTCCCTCAAACGTGTGGCTAATAGCATCTTCCTCAATTTCAGGCATCAACTTCATCACCAACACCCTCCCTTCTCGAGGAAAGTTTAGAGTTGTTGAGTCAAGGTAGGTTGTAACAATATACTGACACTTGAACAGAGATGAAAGAATGATTTCTCTTTCAGGTGATACCAGTTCCATCTCGTGCGAGTCCATATCAACATTGTCGCGGGAATGCGACGATCGGCAATGTGCTGACTGTGGACACATCTTCACGAGGAAGCGTGATCTCACCCGACACATCAAGCGAGGTGTTTGTCGACCTAAGCCGGCATCAATCTCCGAAGGTAGGGATGATTCTGTTAACGATGTCTCCTTTTCTTGCGACTTGTGCGCTCAGTCTTTCGAGACACGTTTTGAACTATCTTCGCACAGACTTCAACATACACACGCGAACGATACCTACACCAACGGTACCTCCTCTATCCGACTCACTGAAGTGTCCATAAATAATTTAGTGAGGAACTACCAGATGGACTCCTCAGAAACCATTGCTAACTTTGAGGAATGGTTTCATCAAAATTCATCATTGATAGAAGCGCTCTTCAACAATTTAGACAATTTTAGGATGAAGGCGCTCATCTATCTTAAAATAAAATATGTAAAAATCGACCACCATACTGGACAAATAATAGAGAGGTTGGAGTTTCACATACCCTCCTCTCCTGCAACCGAAGTTGTAGACTGTGAGTCTTGGATAAATTTTCATATCCAAGGGTTAAAATTAAATATAGATAAATTTAACGAGCGTGATAGTGGACTCGTTTTTGATGGTATTGAGACCGCCATGATTAAAATCAGTTTATTAGGAAATCATAGTGGTCGAGGCTCCTTTAAACTTCCGAAAAATTTAAGAAATAAAGCAGCAGTCATTTCTGTAGATTGCGAATCGCAATGTTTTAAGTATGCCGTCCTCTCCATTCTCCACTATAATGATGTGCAGAATAGTCGATACCGCAAGAGTAAGTATCAACAGTGGGAGAATGAATTAAACTTCGATGACTGTAATAGTGACGATATGAAAATTAAAGATATAGAAAAATTTGAAAAATTGAACAACATCAAAATAGTTCTCCATGTTTGGGAAAAAGGATTGAAGGGTGTGCGCTACAACTCGCGTTCGAGTTGTTATGAACGTACAGTAAACCTGTTATTAGTAAAACAGGATGATAGTGAGGAATGGCACTACTGCGGTATTCCCAAAATCTCTCGCTTATACCACCACTTAGAAAACTCTAGTAGAGAGTTATATTACTGCGACAGATGTATTCGCCACTTTAGGAGGAAAACTAAATTTGAAACTCATTACGAATGGTGTAAGCGAGGTAAACTGCAAATGGAGCGCATGCCCAAAGATAAGGAGTTTTCATATAGAGAGAATGGTGATGAATTAAGTCCTCTTCGTGTCATCTATGCTGACATCGAATGTTATATCGATGATAACATCCATCGACCAGCAGCCATTTCCTGCTATGAAGTATGGCATGATCACTTTAGGGGTAGGCAAAATAAAATGCGCGTCTGGCAAGGTGAGGATTGTATTTACCAATTCCTACAATTCCTCGAACAGGCTGTAAAATTTCAACAAAAACATGATGGTGAACTCTATCGCAGATCATTGCATATGACAGCAGATGATCAAGCAAAATTTGATAGTTGCAACATTTGCCACAAATGTAGGAAAACATTTGACGATGATAAGATTAAGAAAGTGCGCGACCATGATCACATCACTGCTAAATTTAGAAACGCACTCTGTTCAAAATGCAATTTTTCACTTAGGATGAAACGGCGTACATTACCCGTCATTTTCCATAATTTCAAGGGCTACGACAGCCATATGATAATAAAAGGAGGTTTAGGTCAAATGAAAGAGTGGAAGCTTGATGTAATAGCGCAAACGAGAGAGAAGTTTATGGCCATGACAGCAAAAGTGCCTGTCGATAAAACTAAAGAAAATAAGACGGTCTATTTTGATATAAAATTTTTAGATTCCTACCAATTTATGACTGCTTCACTGGCCTCTCTCGTGCAAAATCTAAAGTCTCTTCCACTAACACAAAATCTTAAGAAACAATACCCAAATCTAACCGATGAAGTCATCACACGGAAAGGAGTCTTTCCATATGCATATTTTGATGCGATTAGTAAACTCGGCGAGACTTCTCTTCCGCCCATAGATAAATTTAAAAATGATTTGACCGGCGCAGAATGTAAGACCGAAGATTATGATCATGCACAAGATGCATGGATAAAATTTGACTGCCATACATTTGGCGAATATATGATTGCCTACCTTAAGTTAGATGTATTTTTGCTGGCTGATGTATTTCAGGAGTTTCGACGAGTGGCATTAGAAGAAGATAAGTTAGATCCCGTCCACTTTGTCAGTCTGCCAGCCATGTCATTTAAGTCTGCTTTTAAAATGACTGGTGAGACCATTCATCTCTTACAAGATCCAGAGATGTATAATTTATTTGAGCGAGGAATTCGCGGTGGTCTCACATTTGTAAATAAACATAGGTTAAAATCTGAAACAGTAGGCAATGACCAGACTCATCTGAAGTATTATGACCAAAATAATTTGTATGGTAGTTCATTATCCAAACCGCTACCTCACTCTGAGTTTAGCTGGTTAGATGATAGTGATATTCAACATTTCTCCAACCCTTCTAACATACTAGCAATTCCAGATGAAGGTGATTGGGGATATTATTTTGAGATAGATCTAATCTATCCAAATAATATTAAACATAAAACCGTAGATTTTCCACTCGCACCCGAATCAGGTGAAGTGAGTAAAGATATGTTTTCCGACTTTATGAAACAATTTCATAAAGATTTAGAATCATGTGGACAACCCGACTATAAGCCTTGTCGCAAACTTTTACTCACCCAGTATGATAAAGAAAACTATCTAGTCCACTTTAGCATCTTAAAATTTTATTTAGAAATGGGTATGATTTTAAAAAGAGTTCACCGCATTATTAAATTTAGACAGAAAGCCTTCCTCAAGCCATATATTGATAGCAACAGCCAGAAACGTGCACTAGCCCAAAATAACTTTGAAAAAGATTTTTATAAATATAAGAACAACAGTCTATTTGGTAAGACGATGGAGGATGTTAGAAAGCGCGTAAACTACAAACTAGTTAATGATGATCAAAAGTATCACAAATTGACCTCATCACCTCTATTCATCGATAGAGACATTATCGATGAGGACCTTATAGGTGTTAAAATGATAAAATCTGAAGTTGAGTTGTGCAAACCCATCTATATTGGTCAAGCTGTACTAGATTATTCTAAGCTTGAAATGTACCAACTCTTTTATAAAATACTAAAACCATGTCCTCTCGTAAAAGAGGTTCGTTTGTTGGGTGGTGATACAGATAGTTTCTTCTTAGGTATTACCACTCAAAAAGATTTAAATTTCAATGAAGTAGGAAAATCTTTGGAAAGATATTTTGATACATCAAATTATCCTGCTGATCATCCACTCTACTCCATCAAAAATAAGGCAAAACTTGGCTGCTTTAAGGATGAGACAGCAGGGAAGGAAATAGATGAAATGATTCTCCTCCGTCCAAAAATGTATTCTATGAAATTAAAGGATAGTGATGATAGCATTAAGCGCGCTAAAGGCATATCAAAATCCATTGTGCAAAATATGAAACATAAGAATTTCAGGAAAGCCTATAGAAATAAAAATATAACGTTTGTCAATATGACAATCTTAAAATCTAAGTCGCATGAGATCAAAACTCATACTTTTAGGAAACGGGCGCTTTCAGCATGGGAGGATAAGAGGTGCTGGTTAGAACACAACATATCTCTTCCACATGGACATCCTGACACAAACATACCACCACCCAAAAGAATTAAACTCACACTACCACATTCAGGAGACGTCTTAGCATAATCATCCTTAACTTAGTATTTTGATGTTGATTTCTGTAGATAAACATTGTTGTTTTATGTATCGCATGAGATTGTTTTTTCCTTGTGAATATGTGTCCACATCTGTACATTCCCCATGTGATGACTTTTCCACTGAAAGACATTTTTCCTATCCCTGTATATTTCCACCCTTCACGAAGTAAAAAGACTTTTTGTATATAACAATGTTTATTGAAGTGCGCTCATGTATATATTTTCAGTGGATGTTGTATAAAGTCTGTTGCTTCACATTCATGTACATATTTCAATAAACATATCACAATGACTTCACTTTGTTTTCCGAAACACTAACGTTATGAGGGATTTAGTATCTTTCACATGGATGCACTCTTGTAAACCATTGGTAATTTTGATAGCAATAGAGGGTATAGTTTGTTTGACGACGGGATGATAGAAAATAGATTCAAACATCTTCTCGACTATTCCATATGAAGCGTCTTTATCATGAATGAAATCACGTAAAATGTATTCTTTTTTCTCACCAACAGAAATAGGTAGAATCAAATCACTTTGAATGTAAAGGTGCTGTTCATGTTTATCAAGTGTCATTGGTGTTTCTATACCAATCGTATGCGCAGCAGCAAACACTGTTTGTAGCATTGAAAAACCAAAGAGTTTTTTCAAATTTTTACTCAATTGACATTGAATGTCATCACCCAGTTTCAGAACAACGCGTTGATTTTCAATTGAAAACGAAATGTGGTGTGTCTTTGCATCATATTTACTTTTCATCACATGCTTCAACTTCTGTTGTATATAAGGATTTACTACATGAATGAAGCTTTCAACTGTATGATATAGACGCGGCATTATATTGATAGCAACTTTAGATTCTTCATAAGACTGGTAAATTTTCTTGATGCGATCGCCATAGATGTCCACCCACCATTCATCATTAACTGAATCAGCTTTAGTGTGATATTCATGAGAAGCATACACCACACCGCTTCCAATAATAGGTGTATAATGTCTTACAAAATGACGCAAGGTTGGAGAGAAATAAACTGTAAGTTTGTCATTATATTTCTGAATAACCAACTTATTTTTGTCCGCCATAATTTTCTCTCCATACTTCTTACCCACAGTCTCATTCCATCGTTTTACTAACTCAATAAGTGATAAAGGTTGAACACCACGCTTTTTCAAAATGATGCGTTCTTCGCATTCTACAACATCTTCATCAAATATTTTAAATCTATAATGAAATTTGTTGATTCGATTTGAATAAACTTTTCTAACATTTGCAGTAGCAATTGACGTTAGATGTAGTCCATGACCAAAACCGAGATGCGGATAGAATTCACTATCCAACCTCAGCGTAAGACCTTTAGTAAAAGAATGAAAGCGGAGGAACTGTCTCCCACTCAATGATAGATAGTAAACTCATAAGCTTTCTGATTTTTATTCTTCATGATGGAAGTATTACCACTGTTGAATGCCTTAATAATTTTCTCATTCCCAAATGGCTCATAAGAATCTGATTTTATCTGAATCCATTCATAGTTCCACTTTCCATCTGATGTTAAATTGTATGGGAACTGAAATGCATTATTCATCGTTATTCCATCATGGGTGCGAGGAGTCAATATCATTTCTTCCAAATCATTCACATTCTGAATATTGCTATCATAGCAAATACTAGAAACGCCAACCTCCCATTCACCTTCTAAATGCAGTGGGCGATTTAATTCTACTCGATAGTCTGATGGTTTATTTTTGGGAAATTTATTCATAGAAGCATTACTGGGCAAGTAGATTAGAAACGAGTCCTTATTTTCACTTTCCATATTATTCACATTGGAAAAATATATTAGCATACGTTTGCATTAACTCTTCATTCGGAAATGGAGTGTGATACTTGTCACAGCATCTTTATGAAAAGGAATCAACGCACCAGCATCGTCATAAATGGCAATATCAATTTGTGGGATGTAGTTTGATTTCAGCTTTGTATAATGCACTTTCTTGAAAGTATGCTCAGATAAAATACTGCAGCTCTTTGGCTGGTATGGTATCATTGCTAGCAATGGAGCTTCAACATCTCCCACACGTACATCTTCACCAATATTGGAATATATCTGAAAATAGTTAATACGACGCGATAGCGACATGTCTGCGCTAGCTTTGGTTACAGTACCACTTTTAAAGATATTTTGGTCAAAACCCAAAATGTCCATTAGAGTTTTATCCATAATTAGTTCAATACCTTTTCCACTTATAGTGAGAGACAAAGTACCTTCTTTTTCAGAAAATGAAATATGTTGCTCATTAATCACTTCATTTAAATAATCTACAACCAATTTAACCGAAGTAATAATGCGAGGCATCAACACTCTTGTTTCATGTAAGAAACCACCAAAAGGCTCTACACACTTTCTGTATAAAGATACGGCCCATTCTGTATCAAATTGATTTGGCCTTTCACATGGTAAATGTTGCATATCAGATTTTCCATGAACAGCTGCAGAACGATGTCGTAAGAACTGATGAAAATCTTTTGAACAAACTAATACTAGATCATCATCATTTAATTTGCTTATTGCAATATGATTAGATGATTTGATATAAGTCAATGTTGCCACTTGTTTACCATCAACTCGAAGGAGATAATTAAATTTCTTCAATAATGTTTCAGGAGTCATGTTTGTCTTTCTTGGCTTAATCACAATCTTCTTCACCAACGTCTTCTCATTTCTTGGAATAAGATCTACATAATAAGCTTCCTCTCGATATATTAACTGTTTATGACCACTTATGTGGTAATTAACGTTAAAATTATCATAGCTTGTTAAGGCGCTAGCGAGGTAGCCTAAAATCATTTCTTAAACTTGGACTTAAACCAACAATCCAATCTTTCTCAACTACATGATGTACATAATTATAATCATCATTGTGCGGAGTAAATTGGACAATATGTTTACACGCTTTATTCAAGAAATCATATATAAACTTTTTACATGATAAGAGATCTTTCTTTGACCACTGTGGAATGTATACTCGGCACCCCTTTTCACATTGATAAGCAGCTGTACGCCTCATATTAATAGTCATCACCTCATGATCAAAAGTATAGACACAGTTGCTATAAACAAGTTGAGTGACACCCACTTCCCAATTCCATTTAGCTGTTGTGCATGATCAATGGGAGTAGAAAAGAGTGCGGCTCGATTACTAGTAAATCTCTTTGTAGCCGCATTGCTAAGCAAAATATGATAAAACGACATTTTTATATTGCTAATCTGCAACTTTGCATAACATCATGAAGACTTGGATTTTGGACTCTCTACAATATATCAGAGTTGATCGTGATGGAAACGTACATTTCAAAAATTCTCATGGTCATACATCAAGAGGAATTACATTAACATGGCGACAATTTGTCAACCTCAATGATATCATGAGGGATTTGGAATATTTTGAAACATTAAGATTCATCTCCTTGGGTGATCAAGTTTGGCTTCAACATTACAGAAATGAAATTCAAATCTACCATTCTCATTCCGCAAACTGTTTCTCATTT